>PVJO010000254.1:0-272642 GCA_004026905.1 Hystrix cristata
TTAGGTTGGATGATTAAACCATGAAGCTTTATGACTGAGGGGTAGTAAAACCAAGGTAACTGAGGTGTGCGGGCTGCCTCTGGTCACAGTGGATGTGACAGAGCTCATCTGCCAAGTGGACATGTGTTCTCACTCTGTGTGCCCTCTTCAGCTGTGTCCTTGTTTCTGTAGTGAGCACAGAATGCCTCTGTCATGGTGGTTGTACCAAGCTCAACTCACTTCTCAGTACTAGCAAACACTCACCTTGTGAATTAGATAGTTCATCAGGTCCTGGAGAACCCAGAGATGAGTAAACCAAACCTCTGTCCCCATGCTGGGCATATAACCCAGGCTTCCTATATTTGGGCTCACTGAGCCTCATTCCCAGACCCCAAGGGCCTATTTTTAAGGTGCTCATAGGTTGGTTATGGATAGTCCATCTGCATTGGTTTATCCTGACACACTGATAAATTCAGCGAAGGTGTGTGTACCCAGCGCTGGTGGTGAGTCACACGGTTCTCTGGAAGTCATAGGAAGGTCATTAAGGTGAGCCGAAGGGAGGAGGTGATAGCTAACCTGAGTATTGAGGAATGAGCAGTGGTTTAGACAGATGAAGAGTGCACAGGAGGAGATAGAGCTAGAAAGCAGTGTATGCAAAGGCACAGCAGCTTGGGACAGTTTCTCAGGAAATTCAGGAGACCAGGCACTGGTGAGAAGCGTGCAGAGGGGGAAGGCTGAGCTGGTCACAGTCAGGGTGGCAGCGGAGTGCAAGGCTAAGCAGTCTGGACTTTAACCCTCAAGGGCTGGAGCTGGAGAAGGATGTGCTGATGCTTGCAGTTTTGAAAGCTAGGCATCCCGGGAGTGGCAGTGCAGACCAGGTTTGCAACAGACAGCTTTGAAGGCCACTGTGTGGCCTGGGAGAGAGGCGGCTCACAAGGGCAGGGTGAGAGCTGAGGGTCAGGGGCCAGCAGCAGTCAGTCAGGAGTTGGATGCGTGTGAGGGAGTAGAAGGCAGAGGAGTCAGCCTTCTGCAGCAGGCCTTGCTAGGTGTCACTTCTGGGTGACACTGGCTAGGGTGCCCATCCCTTTTGACCTTGGAGTGACCTCCTTGGAAAGGCATGTGACTAGTGCCTACCAGTGGAATTTTCATCAGGTGCCGTCTGCTTGGCCAGAGTGATATGGTCTTTGTTTATTTTTAGTTGCAGCTTGCATTTGGGGGGGGCACATGGGATTCCCAAGATTTTCCAATGTCTCTTGCCTGTGCCTCCACTGGAACTACAGAAGTCAAAACAAATAAAACATTCTGGCATGGCACAAGTTGAAGAGATCCAAATTATTGTAAAATTACTTTTCTCCCCCCTCCTCAAAGGGGAAAAAAAGCATCTAACTGTGTTGGTTGGTGTGATTGAGAAGTGCACCCTGGTGCCCCATGACTCTGGCGCAGGTGTACTCTTGAAGAGTGGGGGAAGCTGCTGACACATACCCGGGAGTGGCCTGCCTGGTCACCTGACTGCTGGCGGTGACCTCCTGAGCCTCGCCGCCCTCAGATGCCTGCCCAGATTCCAGGCCCACTTGGCTGTGTGGCATGCGACTCAGGCTCTGAGGAGGAGAGGGACGAAAAGCAGTGAACCTGTGAGGAAGCAGAGCTGCAGTTCTGGGGGTGTATTTCTCTCCTCTTCTGGGGATATCTTTCCCACGGCCTACAGGGTTTTCTTCATCAGCATTTACTCCTGAGGAGGGAAGTAAGTTGACTACAAATGGTCTTAATTTTGGCAGCGAATCTCCCTGTTCTCGTTCCCAGGGAGGTTAATAAATGCCTTCACCTATTTGAAAGAAAAGTAAAAGAGAGATTGGATGTGGCCGAGTCTTAAATAGGCCAAAAGATAAGCCACAAACTGGAATGAAAGAGTGACATAGCCAAAAACAGGAATCCAGAGCCTGTGTGGGTAAGCCTCCCAGGCTGCTGAAGGTTTGATGTCCTGAGATGAATGTGTTTTAATTTGCCTTGAAGGGAAGACAGAAACTCCCCCCCGCCTCCCAAGCTTGTGTGAGATTTGGGCATGTCCTTCTGTATTACAGAAAAGGTTCCATGGTGCTATGTTTCTGAAGCACTCTGATATGCTGCATAAGAGCATGCATGGCACGGCCAGTCTGGATATGATGGTATACTCCTGTACTCCCAACTGCTTGGGAGACTGAGGCAGGAGGATCCCAAGTTTGAGACCAGCCTGGGCAACTTAGTGAGACCTTGTCTCAACACAATAAAAACCAGGAGCGGTAGCTCAGTGGTAGAGCACTTGCTGAGCATGCGTGAAATCCTGGGTTTGATCTCCAGCACTGGGGAAAAAAAAGCACGGCCAACAGGTATCTGCTCTGTTCCCCAGCCGGCTAGCTTCTTGCCAGGCTGTGAAGCAGCGTGAAAATGCCTGGCTCAGCCCTTCCCGTGCACTTGTGGGGGAACAGCTGAGCACAGCCCCTCCTGTAGCGTTTCTAAGGGGATCAGTGGAGTCTGGAGAGACCAGGTGATGTTTCTCATGTAGGCACTGAGTAGCTTAGTCAGGCTTCAGGTGCCCTTGGAAGTGGAGGCCTGGTTTTGAGCCCTGAGCCGTGGCTAAGGAGAGAGCTGGAGCCCAAGTATTACTCCCTGTGAGGCTGGGGACTCTTCTCAGATGTCCATTGGTCTGTTTTTGGCCCAGGCCCCTGGTTGCTGCTGGTGCCAGTGTGGTAGCCATGGTGTGGTGTCTTAGGGCTCTAGAGGAGAAGGTGGGTATCTTGAGTGAGGAGAGAGAGGTGGACTAGACTGAGGAGAAAGAAGTGGAGATGTGGCACCTTTTCCTGCCTAGGGAGGAGCCTGCCCTCAGTGCTGAGTGGAGTGAGAAACAAGCTTTTGTTCCATTCATGTTGGAGGTGGGCCTGCTCATGTGGAGATTTGTGTAACCCTAAGAGGAGTTATGGAGTGTGTGTCTATGGCCCTGTCACCAAGAGGGAGGTATTGTGTTTCAGGATTTTTTGTTTGTTTGTTTTTGGTTTAGTACTGGGGATTGAACCCAGGGGCTCAAGGAGAGCCATACCTCAAGCCATGTTTGAAATTTTTTGAGATAGGATCTCACTGATTCGCCCAGGCTGGCCTTGGATTTGCAGTCTTCCTGCCTTAACCTCTCAAGTAGCTGGGAGTAGAGGTGTCCACCACCATACCCGGATGATTCGGAAGGCTTGATGGGGGAGGTGGTGCACTGAAGGATGAGACACAGCTAGCATTCACAGGGCTGTCCCTCGTGCCATACTGCAGGGGGGCTACCTTGTGAGGGTGTTCCTGTGGCAACCAGTGGTGTCCTAGGGTCTGGAACAGGAACTGGGAGAGCCTGACATCTTACAGCCCATAAGAAATTGTTGACTTTGTGTTTCTTAATGACTTCCGGTATGCAAGGAGCATGTTACAATACAAGGCGGTACAAATGGGTCCAGACAGTTGGGTAGAATGTTGGTTAGGGCAGACGTTGGTTGGAAAAGACTGAGAGGAAGAGAGAGAGTAGGGCAAGGAACTAGGAAGTAGGAGCCAGTCCTCTTTTTCTTAGGCTGGCTACTTGATTGCATTTGTTGGTTTTTTTGTGGGGGATGGTGCTGGGGATCGAACTCAGGGCCTTGAGCTTACTAGGCAAGTTGCGATTTTCTCATGTGGAATAATATTGCCTACTTCACAGCAGAGGAGAACACATAGGATCATGCAAGTCACAGCCTCTTGTACCTTCTTATTCAGCTTAATACTCTATCAGGAGCTGGCAAACTACAGACAGATGACCTTATCTGCCCCAGTGCTTGTTTTCTCAGATAAAGTTGGAGCACAGCCACACCCATTTGTGTACCTAGTATCTCTGGCTGCCCTCAGCCTACAACAGCAGAATGTATGGACTGAATGGTCTACGAAGCCTAAAACATTTACTGTCTGACCTTTTACAGAAAAAAATGTACTGAGCCCTTCTTGACGTGGATACTCTGAACTTCAGATATGTACTGTTCAGTATGGTAGCTGCTAGCCTCATGGAACTATTTAAATTGAAACTAATGAAACTAAAATCAGAAATTGAGTTCTTCAGTCAAGCACTCAGTAGCCACCACATGTTGGATGGTGCAGATGCAGAACCTCATTATTGCAGAACCTTCCATTGGGTATGAGGGTTGTAGGCTGTCTTCCAGTGTGTGGGGAATCCAAATCTGAGGGGACATTCTGGCAGAGGACCCTGGAGCTTCCTGGCCCAAAGGCATGGAATTGGGAATTAGCGTGTTCACTCTGAGGTGATGGAGAAACTTCTGCTGTGGCAGAGGGAACCTTGGCCTAACATAAAGAGCTGCCCCTCGACCCAGTGAGTGGACCATAGTCCTGCTGCTCTTCTGCCTATTACCCCTGGCTCTGAGCCCCCCAGGCCTCTTGGTCTCCCACTCTGCTGTGTAGTCCTCATGTGGGTCGCATGCTGGGCTCTGCGGAAATCTGCGGAAAGTCCCTTTCCTGTGTTCAGACACCCTGCTCTGTACTGGACAATCTGGACCTGTTGGGTTATAACACTCTTCCTGCTGTGCTGGGAGAAGGTTTCTGATTGACGCAGTGGCCAAGGGCAGCAGATAAGGAACTACTTTATTCACTCAAAATGGTGTCTCCTGTGTAGCATGAGGAAGGACGATGAGTTCCAGGCCTCTCAGCTAGCTGGTGTCATGTGGCTGTCCTTAGAATGCCATCAGTAGCAGACATGGATGCAGTCTGGTGAGCCGTTGAGAGCTGAGCTGAACCGTAGCTCTTGTCTTGCTTGGCCAAACATACTTGGACTAGGAATCTTCTGGGAAGCTACTTGGAAGTAGAGTCATTCTGAGGGATAAAGGCAATTACAGATAGCATGGATTCCTAGTTCATCGAAACCAGGCATCAGTGCGTTGGTGCCAGAACCATCTTTCCCTCACTTGCTGATGGACTCAGCTGTGTGGGTGCTTGTCCCAGACCTGTTCCTGGTCCGGGCTGACTGCACTGGCATCTCTGAAACAGGCTGTGCTGTCGGGAGTCCGGTCTGCACAAATCTTCATTCCTCAGACAGTGTTCACTCTCTTTATATCAGGATGGAAGTATTTATAAAATTCAAGAATAAGATGCAAGCAGGGCTTTTCAAGACCTCAGATCAGAGCGAAAAAAGGAGAAAGACAGATAAGTCTGGTGAATCTACTCCTAGAATAGTTGCGTGAAAGAAATATCTAGTAAGGAGGAAGTGGGAGTTGGGATATTCATGGAAAAAAATTTTTTTCTTCTATAGTTTAAAAGAGGAAACATCCTGGGAATAACCCTGAAAGGCCAAACTTGATTGCACATCCCTCTCTCTTCCCGCTGCATCTTTAAAACTTTGCTTGCTTCCAGCTGGCCAGTCCCAGAAGAGTCTTCTGTGTCTTCTTTAGCCAGTACAGAGTGAGGTCATGGCAGATCATGCTGTGCCCAGAATTGTTCCCTGCTGTCTGTCCCAGCACTCACAAAAGAGAGCTAAATGTGTGTGCCCCAAAAGAACCCTGATGTGAATCAACATGTAATGGAAATTGTCTCTTTTACTTGGAGAGCTGCCGTTTGTTGAGTACCTACTATGTGCCAAGCTCTGTGTATACATTCTCTCATCAGATTGTCTCACAATTAGTTGTTGGATAACTAGTCCTGCATTACAGGGAAGAAGCCGAACTTGAGCTATGTCTGAGAGTGTGGGCCACTGCGGGCTAGAGCCTGGCTCAGAACCCTGGTTCCTCTCTTCCAAGGCCTTTCTTTCTTACCCAGTTTTGTCCCTAGTCATACATCAAGCTGCCGTTTGAAATCTCTTGCTTCTCTGGATGATTCCCCAATCACATTTTTATCGTGGCCCGTGGGCAGAGAAGTAGGTTACTCTCTGTGGGGTGACATTTAAGAAAGCCAGCTCCATCGAACTTTCCCTTTGAATCTGTTGTTATGGTACAAGAAGTCTTCATTTGTCCTGGGCTATTTTGAAATAAAAGGCAGGAAACTCCTCTCTTGTTTCTATATCTTGCATAGAAGTCATCCAAACAGAATCCTCTGTTCTGTGCAGTAGTCGAGGGAGGAAGCAGCTGTTCTGTTCCTGATGACCCAACCAAAGCCAGCGATCTGGAGGTGTCAGGGAGCCAGAATTATCTGTCCCATCTGCCGAGTTTACTTGCATTTATTTAAAGTATTTGGCTTTAAAACTCCTTCTTCCCCACCCTGCGGGAGAGTCCAGAGGGAGCTTTCCTGGTGATGACAGGGCAGGCCAAAGTCCCTCTACTCCACATAATGTCACAACTTGCTTGGAGAAGGGACACACAGCTTCTCAAAGGAATGAGATCAACTCTCTTCTCCAGTACAGCTGGAGAGGCAGGCCTCCACTGGGATTGGGAGTTTCATGGGTCTACTTTGATGTGCATGAAATTTCACAGTCTGAGCTTTCTAGCTGTTTTGAGGCCTCCAGCAAATTCACCTAATGAGCCAGAGAATGATGCAGATGAATATACATGACTGTGGATTGCTAAGGCCGAACTGAGTTCACATGGCTTTTTGAACCAAGATGTAACCTTACAACCGTATTGTCCTGGTGTTTTCAGAGATCGTAATAATATCATTTAGAATAGAGTTTGTACACTGGCGGTTTGGGAGCCAGATGTGGTCCTCAGACCTAATTTGTTTGGCCCAAATTTTGAATTTCTTGACAACATTTAAAAATCAGATTTTTGCCTTCTCTCAACAAGCTAGAAGATTTTTAATATTATCTGGGGCCCTTTCCCTCATAGCCACACAGCACTTAGCTGTAGCCAGAGCTGTCTGTGCTCTGCATGCTATAATAGTTCCTACCCAGCATGGCTCACTCATTTATGTTCCCTGTGTGGCCTCAAAAGGCATTTGAGTTTGAGATTTCTGGAATAGGCAAGACATTCAGAAGACAGATTGAGAATTTCTGGCTCTCCAGGTTATTTGGTGCAGGGCAGGCTGTGGTGAATGGCGGTTACTAGAGGAAATGTCCAGGCTGCTGTTTCCAGTGCTCAAGGTCACTGCCCCTATATTTCTACCTGTGAATAAACTCATTGATATGCTGGAGCTCGGACAAGTCGGCATGGTAACTGCTAGTGTTAGCTGCTGTCTCCGGCCACCAAATGTGTCCCTTAAGGTCTCAACCCAAAGCCCTTTTACCCTAGTATCTGCTCTGTCTTGCCCTGTGATGCCCAGAAACTCAAAGGTCCTTTTTGTCAACCTCCCCCCTTATTCATGAAGCCACTTAGGTGCTTTACCTATTGTAATCTTCTTAGTCTAAAAGTTTCTCCAATTTTAACATATGTTGTGGGATTTTTGTTAAAATAAAGATTTTTATCTTTAAACTCTCTTGGCAAGCAGTCTGGCTGCCGTATATCAAGTAGGTAACTTCTGCTGGTGATAGATGAAAGTCGTTTAGTATAAATTAAACACAGTTCCCAGAATATTCTAGCCAGTACTCAGTGAAACAAGTAAAGAGTCTCCAAATTCCAATATAAATTCCCTAAATATTGAGGCTTTCTTTTAAAATCTCCCTTTTATTTGTCTTTTTCATTCAGCCCAGTTTTTTCCTTCTTTTTTTGTGTGTGTGGGGGTGCTAGGGATCAAACTCAGGGTCTTATGCTTGCTATGCAAGTGCTGTACCACTTGAGCTAAATTTCCAAGCCCTTTTTCTTTCTTTTGTGGCACTCTACAAACATTTTTTTCCTTCTGATTCACACCCAGATTTCACTACGTAGTCAACCTTTGAGCTTCTTGGTGTCATTCTGGATGTTTTGCTGAATTTGAGATACGTGGGCTATAAATCCCGTTGCTTGGGAATTCTTCCTGCTTCCCCTGATTCGCAGCAGAAACATAGCTTCTTCATCTGCTTCCTCTTCCCACATCCATCAGGACATTCTGTGCCTTCAGGGTTGGTCCCTGATTTTGCTACCCAAAGGCTCTGACGATGCCAGTGTCCTTCTTGAGTATTTCTAGGGACTGTTGGGAACTCCTAAAGGACAGTGACTAAGTCATCTTAATCTCAACCCCAGGGCCTACCCCAGAGGAAGTGCCAGGGTAGGCTAAAGGCCTCTCACCCCTCACTGACAAAATGTAGTTTGCAAGAGATTCAACCTTTATGGACCTTGATTTTTCTCATCTACAAATTGTCTTCCCAGTTGTTTGCTGACTCAGGAGAGCAGCTGACTCACCTGGAGGCTTGTCAAACACTGCTGCTCCTGGAGAATTCTGATTCAGCTGGTCCTGGAGGGGCACCAGAAGTTTACATTTCTAATGAGTTCCCAGGTGATGCTGCTGCTGCTGCAGGGACCACACTTTGGGAACCACCTGCACCAGAACCAAATTGCTGAAGCAGGTGACAAATGTATCAGTATTTACTCCAGCAATGGTTCAGACCACCTGGCCTGTGAACCTGACCTTCCCTTTGATTATCCCACTGTGCCCTGTGCACACAGTCAACACTTTGCATCGCATCTTCTTGGAAAGACCCTAGATATTAGATGCCTAAAGATGTTTTGTTTTTCGGGCAGCCATTTTTATGGAAGCAATTTGTTTTCAGACTCTCATTTTAATAGTTGGAGACACATTTATTTCTTACCTTGAAGTAATTCTTCCTATTGCACCTGTTACTCATTGTGTATTCTTATCTCCTCTACCTTCATTATCTGGACTGCGGATGCCAAAGGAGTGACCTCATTGAGTTTTGATTCTTGGTTTCCCAGATGGAATTATTTTATCCATCCTTCTCAGATGGAATTATTTTATCCATTCTCACCAAAGGCTGAGGTTGGGGTCAAGCTAACCCCATGGATGTATTGGGATATTCTGCACTTGGGGATGCTTCTGATGTTTCCTGCTGACTGCTTTTGTGTAAGCAGGCTGGGCTCCCTTTGTGTAAGATGTCCTGAAGTCAGTGTCACTGTTTGGTGGCAGAAACTAGGTTGCTAACAATGTCCAGAATCAACTACTTTATCCCTTCCTGTCTTACTGAGTGACAGATGAGCCCGGCCTGGGCTTCTGCAAGTGAGAGATATTATTTGATAACTGGGGAAACTGAGGCCCAGAGCTAGGAAGTGGTGTGCTTGAACCAGCCAGTTGTTGGATCTAGTTATTAGTGGTTGGCTGCCCACAAAGATTGGTTGCATCTCACTTTTGGCTTTCATGCGTCTAGCGTGAGTGTGAACTCTCTGCTGGCTTTGTGTCCTCAGTCAAAGATAGATGAGCTGGCGGTGATGGGCAGTCACTATTTTTGCCTTGCTTTGCAGTTTCCTCTTGGTTGTACTTTGTAAAGGAGTCTTCCCTTTCCACTCCTGCTTCTTAAAAAACTAGAAGACACTGAGTCAGTCACTGTCTGAATGGAGCGTCTCTGCTATTTTTCTGAGTCCGTTCTGTTTGCCCAGGGCCCTGCCTTCTTCGACTACCAGCCCCCGGCAGCTGTATGCATTGGCTCTTGTGCTTTCATAAGCATGAAAACCCGTGGGGAGCGCGTGCCCTGCACATGCCCTGATCACATATTTCTGACTCTGGAGTTGGAGACGATTGTGACATTCTCGTATGGGGCTCTGTGTGGCCCCTCCCCCTCTTCAAGGGAGAACACAATTATCGTATTGTCTCTTGGTATTCTGGGTTAGCTGCGTGGGTCCAGATAGGGGCTGTTGGTATCCTGGAAGATAGAAATAACCATTTTGCAGCTTCGTACTCTGATGCTGCCATTTTATGGAAGGGGGAGGTTTGGGAGACTTTGTCAGGATCCCCCGGGTGTGCCCTTCATAGCTCAGCCCTCTGCTTGGTGTTCTTGCCTGCCAAGGGGAAAGGCAGACCGGGGCTAATAGAGCAGAGGGGAAGAGTGATGTGGAGTGTGAGGAAGTGGTGGTGACTTGACTGCCCCATGTGGCAGGCCCCACCCCAGACCAGTGAGAGGTGCTGATAGTGGCCAGACGTTGTGTGCCATGCATTTTTGGGCAACTTGGGACTCCTTCCACTGAATCCAAGAGGGAACCCTCAAATTCTTTGTTGTACTGAGGATTGAACCCAGGGCCTTCATGGTAAACCACATCTCCAGCCCTTTTTTATTTTTTATTTTGAGACAGGTCAAACTAAGTTGCCCAGGCTGGGCTCGAATTTGCAGTCCTCCTGCCTCAGCCTCCTAGAGTGGTGAGATCACAGGTGTGCACCACCATGCCTGGCTGAAATCCCAGATCTTTACCTCCCTTCTTAGGATTACAGACTCACTCCTCTGTCTTGGCACTCATCTCATGACACTGATTATGCCTTGTGGTAGACCTGTTTGAACGTTTGGTGTTTGTATGAACTTGGTTGTGAACCTCTGTCTCAAAGCCTTTGTGTCCCTAGCACAGCCAGCCAGTGAAGGTTGAATTTGGGGTGGAACTGTGATACCAAGAGAAAATGATAGTAGAAGCACAGCACAGGGGTGCCCATGGGATCCGTTTGTTCAGTTTAGGTCATCTAGAAAATACTTGTTTCCATTTAGAAGGCTGTTCTGAGGACCACAGTGTCACATGCATATTTATCTGACTCCTGGGACTGCTCTGCCCCTTGACCCTCCTAGCGCACTGTGAAGGCTCCCAGGCCCTTGGGCCCCTTGTTCCAGTGGAGCTCCTGCAGAGGCCTGGGCCTGGCCCAGTGCTGGCCCTGCAAGTGCGGCCTTGCATCAGGCCCTGGCTGCAGCCAGACTCTAAAAGCAGAACACAGGAAATAAAGCTGTTGGGGAAGGGCTCTGGGCTCAAGATTTGCCTGTGCTGGGGTGTGAGCAGGGCTGCCTGCCACCCTTGCCCACCAAGGCTCTGAGTGTTTGCAGGTCCCCTGGGAAGTGCAAGCAATGGCAGATGCAGGGATTTTGTGCTGACTGCACATTTTGCTAGCCACTGGGCATTTCTGTCATGCTCTGCTGCTATGGAACCCACATAGCCTCGAGCCCAGGACCTCTGTGGACCAGGAGGCACAAGGCTTTGAATTAGTGTTAACAACACAATTTTGATATCTGTGGGAAACTCCACAGACGAGAGATTTCAGCACCTCTTGGCACCAAGAAAGTTAAGACTTGACTTAATGTAGTGACGGTGATTTTTGGTTCAGCAGTCATTTCCCAAGCAGCTCTTCATGCCAAGTACTGGGGACTTGCGAGACTAAGGTTGAGTTTGTGCCCTCACGGTCCATGGTGGTAACCCAAAGCCCATGGTTCAAACTCTGAGGTATACAGCAGCAGGGAGTGACCCAGGTGGTGCGGGAAGGCCTTCTGAGTTAGTCTGGAGGCTGAGGAGCCTGAGAGGGTGGTGGGGGGAGCCAGGAGCGAGTACTAGCCAGACGGATCAGCAGAGGTCTGGAGGTATAAAACAGCATAGAATATTAGGGGGACTTCAGGCAATTTGTGTGTGTGTGTGTGTGTGTCTGTGTGTGTGTGTGTGTGTGTGTGTGTGTTATGGTGCTGGAGCGCATTGTACCCAGGGCCTTGTGTATGCTAGGCATGCATTCTACCAACCCAATTACATCCCCAGCCCCAAATTAATTTTTTTTTTTGTGTGTGTGTGGTGCCAGGGATCGAACTCAGGCCCTTGTGCTTGCAAGGCAAGCACTCTAATCACTGAGCTAAATCCCCAGCCCCCAAATTAATTTTTAAGTAACAGGCATTACATGCATGGCTACAAACTCAGTGGTGAATAGCAGTGCTCTCCTTGTCCTTTTCCCCCAGCAGACGTCTCACTCTCACTCTGGAGGAACTCCTGTTGCCGTTTTCTTGTTTATGTTTTCAGAGATAGCCCATGCGTGCGCAAGTGTATCTCTGTCAGTATCTTTATCTTGTATATATTAGTTTCTAAAAATATTAAATGTTTTACACATATTATTATGTGTAGGTGGCATAAAAAAATACTCCTTGAAGAATTTCCTCTCATCTTTGTTCCCAGCTACCCAGTGCCTCTCCCTGGAGACAACTGTTGTTAACTTTCTTTTGTATATTGTTATTCTTCTACTGTATTGTTAGTACAATTATTAGCTCCAAATGGTAGCTTATGATACCCACTTTCTGATCCCTTTTTTCCCCTCTTAACGCTATTCTGGAATGTGGTTTACTACTGGGACATATTCAGCTCTTGCAGCCTTTTGAACAGCTGTATTTTGTCCTTGGCATGAGTGTCTCACCATTCATTATATTCTACCCCTCCTTTTAGGCAGGCAGGGTGCATCCCATCTTGGCTATACCAAATGACACATACTATTTTGCACATGAGCAGGACTATCTGCAGGAAAGATTAATTTGACATTTGAGTCTCCTATGGTTCAAGGGGAGTAATAGAGGATAACAGTAGAACAGCATGAGGACATTGGGCAAATAATGTTTTGGGCTCATTGCAAGGTTGACTTGTTCCTCTTTGTGGAACACAAGTGACTTTTTTTCCCTCGTGGCACTGAGGATTGAACCCATGGAACACTGAGCTATACCCTTAGATTCCTTTATTCTACATTTTGAGACGATCTTGCTAAATTGCCCGGTCTGGCTTGACCATGTGATCCTCTGCTTCAGCCTCCCAGACTTCTGGGATTACAGGAATGGGCTACCACACCTGGTAGCAAGTGACTGGTAAACTGGGTTCTGATTAGTTTTGGAGGAAGCCATTTTGTTTCTTAGCTGCCTCCCATCAGTGATTCCTCTGTGGAAGGGGCCTGGGCCCCAGTGTGGGCTCTCAAAGCCAGACTCACCCAAGGGTGTGGTCAGTGTTGCTCAGAGACTCCTGTGTGGACTCTGACTCCTGGACCATGCCCAGCAGCAGGACCAGGCCTGTGGGTTGAAGCAGCCTGTAGTGCAGCTTTGAGCCCTGCCTGCTGTAGCCTTGTGGGCCACTTCTGGGCCCTTACTAGGCTTTGTGCTTTATGACCAGCACAGCTCTAGCCAGTGTTTTGTCAATTTATTTATCTTGTGGTAGTGGGGATTGGACCCATGGTATTTGTACTGAGCTGCACTCCCAGCCCTTTTTCTTTTTTATTTTGAGATACGGTCTTTCTAGCCAAATTGCTGAATTGCCCAGGCTAGGCATGCATTTGTGATCACCCTGCCTTGGCCTCCTAGAGTACTGGGATTATAGTTGTGCTCCACTATGCCTGACTTTTGTTAGTTTACTAATGATCGAAGTTGGAAGAGTCTGCCCTGGCAGGGGACCTGCAAAGGTGAGGGAGGTAGAGAATCAGGACGGCTTTTGTGCCCGCCTCACAAAGTTGTGATGTGAGTCCCTGAATGTCTCAGGGCCCAGCTATAGTATACTTTTTGTTTTTAAAAGCGTACTCTGTGTCTTAGTGCATTTTCTTTTACCTTTTATTTCACTCATGATCAGTCACTAAAAATTTTCACTTTCTTGGGAGTGGGATCTGTGGTTTTTATGTGTTTGTATCTTTCCTCTGTGTCACAATCCCAGCAGGCACAAAGTAACCACTCAGTAAGGGTGAATGAGTGAGTCCAATTACTGATCACATAGGCTTTTTGGAGCTGACGGCGTGCTGTTAACTATTCACCAAAAGAGTCTGTAACTTGATTTTCTTGTCCAAGTGCCAGCCTCTAACCAATACCTGTTGAATTTCATCCATTCTGGTCCCATCCAGCTGTTCAGCCTGACAACCTCCCCCTTTTCTTGACCTTGTTATTGTTCTTTTTAAGTCTGAGAATGTCAGTCATCTGTGCCACCTCCCTCGTGTGTCTCCTGGCTGAGATGGCCAGTGTTGGTGGTTTATGGGGGTCTTCCTTCTCCTGTATGTTTTCTGGCTCCTCCAGATGACGCCGGGGAAAGTGCCACGCGGCGTGGCAGGTGCGTGGAGGGGTGGTTGGAGACTGGCAGTAGCTTTGCTGTTGACTTACTGAATGAGCTTCCCAAGAGCAAGGAGCAAGGGGAAGTCTGCACTAAAACCTGGTTCAGTTGGCGCCACTAGGGGGACGATGACAGTAACGCGACAGCTACAGCAGCAGCTGGTGCTTCTGGCAGTTTATCAAGCACTTTGGGGTATGTGGTGGACAAACAATAGAATGAATCTTTGTTTCTTCTGGAGCCCCCACTGTTTCTAGTGAGGGAGGTGATGTACTCATCTTTGGGAGCAGGGTTAACTCTTCCAAGGTCCTTGGATCTTCCTCAGAGCCGGCCAGGGGTCTGCTTCAGGGGCTGGCGTGCGGCCTCCCGGGGTGCTTTGCCTGTAGGCTGGTGACACTGTTGGCTGTGTCATTTCCTCTTTTACTCCCCTGCTCAGGTCTGTGCGCTTTGTCTCTGTGAGAGGCCTGGTGTCATAACCAGAATGCTTAGAAGGAAGTGGAGAAGAATTTGCGAATGAGGAACCCCTTCCTCCTCCTGCTCCCCACACCCT
Source organism: Hystrix cristata (assembly GCA_004026905.1). Classification (NCBI taxonomy): domain Eukaryota; kingdom Metazoa; phylum Chordata; class Mammalia; order Rodentia; family Hystricidae; genus Hystrix; species Hystrix cristata. The sequence goes on from PVJO010000254.1 coordinate 14,374, forward strand.
GCCTAACAATAAAAAAGGACTCAAGACCCAGTGAACAGCTGCTGCCCCCGAATTTCTTTTTTTTTTGGTGCCCGGGATCAAACTCAGGGCCTTGTGCTTACGAGGCAAACACTCTAAGCACTGAGCTAAACCCCAACTCAAATTTCTTATACTTATTTGATGACCTATTTGAAGTAATTTGGAGCTGAATGTTTTGACTTAGCTTTGAATTAGGACTCAGTGAAATCCTTACTAGGAGTCTCTTTATCTAAGGAGACAAGAGTCTGGTGCTATTTTGGTCTGTCTACAGATGGCTACGGTTGCACATAGAGAGGCTGCCACCGTGGTGGTGGCTGGAGTGGTCTTACTGGAGTCGGCCCTGCCCTCGAGAACTGCCCCCCTGCCAGTAGGGACAGTTGGATGGCTTTGGCAGTTTGAGCTGAGAGGTGCCACAGAGCTTGGTTTGCTTGTCATATGACAGATGTGTTGGGCAGCTCTGAGTCTCTTTTGTTTTGGCAGATGATGGCATTCTTGAACTTAAACATGTGGTAGAGTTTGCAGGGATGTGGGCAGAAAGGAGAAAGCAGAAGGGCTTTAAGTGTGATCGGTGAGCTTGTCTGATTAATTTCTATACCGGACTGTAAAACAAATTGAGGGTACGAGGCAATCAGGTCAGAAGGGTCGGGTCCTGAAGTGTGAGCTGAGGTTAGGATGTGATTTCCGAGTAGGAAACCTGGTGGACCTCATGTCAGCAGGGCTCGTTGGTCACCTCCAGCATTCCACTGTGATGCTGTTTTGGACCAGTGTGTTGAGGCCATTAGCCCCAAGGCCTCTGAGATAAAGAGATCTGCTGCCCTCCAGCAGTGTCCTAAGTGACAGCTGATGAAAGATTGCCTTTCTTCTGTGCTATGGCCCTGGGAGTTCTGTGAGAGTCGTGCTGGCTTATGGCAGTGGCCACTGCTGACAGGAATGCTTTTCCCTGCCTACTGAACTGGAGCCACAGTGGTAGAAGGGCTGTGAGTAGCCTGTAGTAGGCTGGGGGTGGGTTGTGCTACAAGAGGAAGAGAGTGTTGCTGTTGGAGGGCCCTGTGAGCCCATCAACATTTTGTAAAGGAAGAGGAGATTCTTGTCCTTCTTGGATGGTGGGAAATGGTGTCAAAACTGGTCAGTGGCTTACTTCTTGGCATTCCAAGCTACTTATCTAGTTTAGAATATTGTTAGTGTCACCAAGACACCAAGGCAGATGCTCCTGCGTGCTTCAGTACTGAATTTGGAAAATGCACCCTTCCGACCCCCTGTAAATACATAAGAGGAGAGCCGGCTCTATAGCACTGCCTCCCCCTCCTACCCTGCCCATTGCAAGCAGATCCAGATGTCAGCGTAGCTTCCTGCAGCAGCTCGGTTGTCTGGGAAGCCTAGAGCCACTGTGGCAGTGAATAAGGATTGGGCTTTGCTATTCTCCTGTTTTTTGGGACTTTGAACACTCTAGGTCACGTTTGAGCTGAATAGGCAGGCCAGCTTGCATATAACCCACCATACCCTTTGGTCCAGGTTGGGGTTGGGGTTCCCATTTTCAGGGAAGGAAACTGAGGTTTGAGGAGGCACAGTGACTTGGTTAAAGCCATGCAGTGCTATGTGACTGCACTTAGATTGTTACTAGTCAGGAACAGAGCTTGTCTGGCCGAGCCTCCCATTAGGCAGCTGAGGGAACCAGGCCCACAGAAGGGAAGTGTGACCTGGCAGATTAGGCAGAGCTGGCCATTGCTGCGGACAGACCCCCCCCCCCATGCCTCCTAAGTCTCACTCAGTTAGCTAGGCCATACAGTCTCTTCTTCGTACATCTTAATTTTTTAAAAATTGTTATTATTTTTACCTCTCATCTCTTGGTTTTTAATCACAGGTTGCTTAAATTCAGTATGCTTTAAATAGGTCTGACTGAAGAACAGGTCATGGTTGTCTTAAGCTAAGTGGCTTAACATTGTAGATTATCTTTGGGGCCCCTTGCTGTCTGCTCACCGCCCTCTGGTGTGGAGAAGGCAGTGTCTAGCTCTGTTGCCCACCCAGTAAGTATTAGCTCTCCTCACCTCCTGTTCCCAGTCTCCAAGGTCCTTTTGAGTTTGTTCAGCAAATTCTAGTCTGTAGTGTGCTCTTCTCTTGGAGTGTTTGGTGGGTTTAAGTGATGTGAATGATAGTGAGAATTCTGGGAGTACTTATAGGAAACTCGTCGTTCAGTTACTTCTCATTGATAAATGAGCTCTTGACAAGTCATGCATGCATTTGGCCTCAGTTTCAAGAAGCAACATGGGCTGTCTTGTTCCCATGTTCAGATTTGTTTTGGCTTAGGATCTCAGCACTTTCATGTCCTTGAATAATGTCATTCTCCCCTCCCCCAGTGTTATTTGCTTAAAAAAGCAGAAAATCCCTACAACACTGTGACAGTGACTGTGAAAAGTGCTGGAGAAGAGAGTCCTGATTTGGTTCAGCAGCTTATCTTACTGTTTTGCTTTGTTTGTTCTCCTCATAAAGAGAGACGCATAGGGGAATCTGGGCCATCTTGTTCAGCCAGGGACACAGGTCAAGTCTTTCTAGCCATGTGATGTGACTGCCGATCCATCCCCAAATGTGGGCTTCTGGTGGCCTTTGATACCTGAAAGGCCAGGGAATATATATTCATCTCAGTTTATTGAAGTGAGCACTTCTGAAGATATGCCTTGTTTCAGAGTGAGGGACAGACATGGGGGTGAGTGCGTCCTCTCTGTTTAGGCAGGTACTTTGTGCTTGAAGCAGGAACATCTCTCTCATCTTCCTGAATGCCTGGCATGCAGTCCCAGGAGTGAGGAGCTCAGAAACTCAAAAGCATATTCTTGGGCTGGGGATTTAGCGCAGTGGTTAGAGTGCTCGCCTTGCAAGCACAAGTACCCAACTTCAATCCCCAGCACCAAAAACAAAACAAAACATATTCTCTGTCCAGGAGGTCCTGCTACAGCTGTGAAGGCGTGTTTTTTTTTTTTTTTAAATGTCAGATTTCAGGTATTTAGTACGTGTTACTGTCTGGTAGGAATTGTGCTTGCTTAAGGATTTCAGTACTTCTGGGGACATTTTTGTCATGCCCACACCTTACAGGGCATTACCTCCTTAACCATCTTATTCCCGAGATCAGCGGAACAAGGATTACTTTTTATATATTGCAAAGGAAGCAAATGAGCTTAGCAAAGTTGTGTAGCTTGTCTAGGGTTATGCTGCTGATCTGGGATGGAGCAGGGAAGTGCAGCATATGGACTCGAAGTCCAGCGCTCTTCCCGAAATTTAATATTGGCTTTGCAAATAGACTTTAATGAGGTTCTTGCTGTGGCAGGTTCAATGCTGAGGCCAGAGGATGACTGAAGCAGGTGTAGACCTAGACGGCACACGCGGAGGGGAGCCCCTGCCCCAGTGTCTTAGAAATGAACTTTGAAGAAGACGAGGGAGGCCCAGTGGAAGACAGATGTCCAGGAAAATGAGGGCAGATGAACACAGATTTTGTTTGGAGTAGCAAGAAGCCAGTGCATCTCTCTTCAGTCCTGGGAGCAGCCTGCGTTTCCTGGGTGACACTTCTCCTTCTGTGTGCACCCAGTTTGGCTGCACACTATGCAGTTAAGGATGGAAAGTGATGACTCTCTGTCCTGCTCCTCTGTTCCCCAAGACACCTCCTCAGCAGCCCACTGCCCATCCATCCTGCCTGTAGTGGGACCCTTGGTGCCGCCTTTCAACGTGGAGTTTCTGGAAGGTTGATGTTTGGCCTGGAGTCGCTCAGGATGAGCTGTATTTGAGAGCAGGTATATTGCAGACTCAATGACTGTGCTTCTGTGTTTGATCATTAACTGAGAAATCAAGTACATGCTTACAGGATATGATGAAATTCGTAGGGCCTGGAGTTAGAAGGTCTAGTGGCTGAGACAAAGCCTTTGGAGTTCAGCACATGTGGATTGAGTCTTTGTGCCTTGTTCACGACTGGATGAGCTCGGGCCCGGGCTCCCCTTCTCTCTGTGTAAAACAGAACACGCACAGTGCCGTTCCGTAGTTATGCTCTGAGGACGCAGGAAGCACAGGTCCTGGCACTGTTGTGACGGCTGTCATTTTATTTCTGATGGTGTTGAAAGACAGACTATGCCACCCATTATTTCTGCAGAGAGAGACCAAGAAGGCTTAGGAAAATGGTACAAAATAGTTGATGTTTTGGCTGACTGCTGCCTCTGTTGTAGAGTTTCCTTAAATTATTGAACATGTTCTTTATGTTAAAATATTGATAAAAGAGGTTTTTTTTTTTAGGGGAGGGGTCTCGTTTTTTCTTTCATCAGTGATTTTTTTAGTAGTGCCAAAGCTTTTGGGCTGAGGGAGTTAGTTGAGATGTTCATTGTCGTGAGGTCACACATTCTGGGGACCTGTGTTCTGGTTGAAACTCCTGACTATCTTCAGGGTGTCAGCTGGGTCTGGGAAAGTGTAGCTCTGGATAAAGTGCCCGGGCAGCTTTTCACTTTTATCCTTGAAACTCAGATGACTTAGTACGAAGTTAGCAAGGGAAGGGCATCACCAAGCAGATTCATTTCCCTTCTCTTGTGGTAAAGAGCTTACCTGTGGGTTCCAGCTCCTTCAACCCTTCTTGGGTATTTTGTTAGTCACAACATCTTGGAGAAGATAATGTGAGTCTTTGAGAAATACTCTTAGCCAAATGTTTGTAAATTTGCTTCTAGATGTTGTCTACAGATGACTCTTGTCACACTAACAACTGAAGTTATGAAAGTTTGAAAGTACATGAGACTTTCACAAAGATCTTGTGAATTGCCGTTTTCCTCCCATTTCCTTTGCTTATTGGGAGGGGGAAGTGGGAGCTTTGAGAGCACTGACTTGCTCAAGCCATCAGGAAAATCACTGTTGGTGGCCATGTTCATGTTTAAGTTTTGGTCTGTTTTTAAGGCAGTGAGATCGATATTCCTCTTCTGTAAAACCAACATGGGCAAGTAGGCTAAGCTAAATAAAGACCCTAAAAGAAAGTGAAGTTTAATGGTCCCGGCAATTTCCAGTGTGGTCTGTTTCTTTTTAAGGGCTAGCCTTTCTAAATCCATTATAGAAGAGCTCTTCAAATCTTCTTAATATTTATACCAAACTGTAGAGTTCTTGTGTGTATTATTTCATTTAGCATACCTCTTTCGAGTCCAGTCAGTGTACCACATGGGCTTCCTTCTGGTTCGTCAGAAAATGAGAGTCCAGACCACGGTGCTGTGACAGCTGTGTTCAAGGGTTGTTTGCATGTGGAGATTCACTGAAGATTGCAGAACAAGAGCAAAGACATTTCACATTCGGAAGAACTCCTGTGCGTGAGCAAAACTTTCTCTGTCCCTCTGTTGTCAGAGCGAGTAGCTCAAGGAAGCAGCCCTAGGTCCAAAGGCAGGCCTTGGCCTGCTAGCTGTAAGATATCTTGCAGCTATTGGGGAAATGGTGCAACTTCCTAAAGACCCAGTCTCCTTATCTGGAAAATATGAATACTCCTAATAGCAATGCTTATTTATAGGCCTGTGGAGGAGTAAGAACCCAGCTTTTGGTTAAAACTCAGGAGGTGAGGTTAAGGACTATGGCCCAAGGTGCAGTTGTGTTAGGGAGCATGGGGGTGGAAGGGGCTCTGGGGCAGGAGTGACATGGCTGTGGCCCTGGGCCTCTCACTGACGAGGGACAGTGACTGGCCATGTGTGTACCCTCTCATCCTGTAGGAATTGCTTTGGGCCCAGTGCTGGGGAGCTTTGGGCCCAAAGCTTCTTATGCAGATGCACCTTTGGGAATTAGGGTAGGGGGAACCCTCTGCCACAATGTCTGCACCCAGGGACCAAGAGAGTAGTCAGGGAAGTAGGATCAGGGAGCAGTGAGAAGTTTGTCTTGGGCTTTTGCTCCTTTGGTAGACGTCCTGGTGAGGATGAGTCACTGAATGGGGGCTCCTGGAGTCAGAGCCAGGGAGAAGTACGGGTGTTCCCGTGATCAGGTTGAGATGCCAACTAAGGGGAGGCCCTTTCCCAGACACTGGTCAGCCCTATGGATATGTGGAGGGAGGGCAGGAGGCCTTGTGCCTACATTGTCCAGGGAGTCCCAGCAGAGAGGCCAGAGAAGAATATGGGGTCTGGGAACTGATAAGAGAAGGTTTAAATAGAGACTAAGGGAACTATGGAAGAGATGCTGGGGATGATGTGGACAGATGGGAAGTGCTGCCCATAATTACTTTTTGTGCAAAGGGGCACAGACCCCAATGCCTGGGGCCTTCCCTGTGCAATGCTCTTTTATACCTCTTTTTTTTAATATATATCTCCCAGAAGCTCCCAGGGCCAAGGTGTCATCATTCCCATTTTAGAGGTGATGATAGGAAATAGTGAGATAGACTGTGTGGAGATGGGAAGGGGCTCTGGGCTTGGGGGAGACAGGCAGGGAGGGGAAAGGGAAGTGAACAGGCTCTAGATGTGACATTTATGTGTACAGTACCAGTTCCCCATGGGAATGTGGTGAATGTTTTTATTATGACAAACAATACTAATAGAAGTGGAGTGGGGGAGAAAGATGAAAAAACTGAACTCAAGTGACTTGCTCAAGGAGAAGCTCAGGGCTACACTCCTCCCCACCTTTGCACATTGTCTGGTGCAGGCAGCAGGCTCTTTGTCTTTATAAAATTTTATATATAGTACAATTCACTCTTTTGGTGTTTAATTCTATGAGTGTTGACAAATGTGTAGATTGGGGCTTAAATTTTTTATTTTGGGGTCATTTTACATTTATGCAGTTACAGCGGTACCTTGGTTCACAAACTTATTCATTCTGTGATTTTGGAAAAGATAGCCATGTTTGCATTTGTGCAGGAAAATGGCCACAGTCCTGTTTGTCATCTGACACAGAGTTTGCAAACAAAAACAAAATTTGGCCAAATGCTTTTGTTTGCAAACCAAATTGTTCACAAACAAATGCATTTTTGAACTGAAGTACCACTGTATAAGAAATGATACAGATGAATCTTGGGTACTCCTTACTTAATTTCCCTCAATAATGTTAGGAAACGTTGTAGTACAACAGCATAAGCAGGAAATTGACACTGGCAAATGAAATTTCACTGACAAGTGAAATTGACACTGATATACAGAACATTTCCACTTCTACCAGCGACCCTCCCATTGCCTTTTCTAACTGCATCTCATCCCAAACCCCTTTTAACACTAATCTCATCTCTAATTCTGAAATCTTATCATGTCAATGATGTATACTATAAATGGAATCATGCAATAACTAACCTTCAGGAAATGGGTTTTTTTTACTCAGTGCAGTCGTTCGAAGGTTCATGCAAGTTCTTCCCTGTATTAATTGTTCATTCCTTTTATTACTGAGTAGTATTTCGTGGTATAGATGGCCCACAGTTTGTTTAACCATTCACCTGGTGGTTTCCTGGTTTGGGCTGTTATGAATAAACCATTTGTGCTTAGGGTTTTAAAAACATTTTTATTTTTAGTGGTACATGTTTGTGGTACATAACGATTACATTCCTTGTGGGGAGTTGGTACATGTACATAGTACATTGTAGTTCTTTTTTTCCACCCTCACTCCCCTATTTATTGGTCCCCTTCCCTTTTGCAAAAGAACTATCTTCCTATTTCTTACTATCTTTTATTTTGGTCTTTATTTATATTTTGGGTTTCTCATGTAAGAGAAACCATGCGATATTTAAGCTTGGGTGTCTGATTTATTTCAGTTAACATTGTGGTTTCAAGGTGCATCCATTTTCCTACAAATGATTTGTTTATCCTTCTTTGTGTGTAGGTTTTCGTGTGAACATAAGTCTTTAATTCTGTTGAATAAGTGCTAAGGAGTGCGACTCCTGGGCTGTATATGGTGGTTGCCAGAGTGGACTTCTGAAGGGTGCATTTGGGATGGAGAGGTGGGCGCCAGTGGGAAGCACAGGCCTGGGAGCTGGATCAAGTCCCAGCTTTGAACCTGGACCCTTGTGAGTTGCTTCATATGGCTGTAAAGTGGGGTCAATTGAACTTGCCTTGTAGATAATGTATGTAAAACACCTGGTACAGCGTAAGTGCTTGCATTGGTCTATTTGCTGCTGCTTTAGTGAAGTACCTGAGGTGAGTAACTTTATAAAGAAAGGAAGTTTATTTAGCTCTTGGTTCTGGGGCCTGGCACCAGCATCAGCTCAGCTCTGGTAAAGGCCTCATAGCCAGTGGCATCACAGTGTGTACAAGAGGGTGAGATTACATTGTGAGACAGAAAGCCAGAGTGGTTGTAACAATTCTTTCAAGGAAACTACCTTAGGCCTTTGTGCCTTGTCATGGTCACCCACCTTCATGCTGCAGGGTGTACTTCTTTTCCTACTTTTCCTTGGCCCAAACTCACTCTGCAGAGCCTGTTTCTTTTTCTACCTCTCATAAAACTTTGCTACCATTTGCAACAAAACAAAACAAAACAAAACAAAAACACGTTAATCGTTTCTTGAGGACAGCATCCCAGTGAGACCTAGTGACCTTGACTAAGCCCCATCTCTTAAAGGTCTCATCACACTAGGGACTGAGCTTCCAACACATAAACCCTTAGGGAGTAAACCATACCAGTGCTCAGTAGATAGAGGCCTGTTAGTGGTGGTTTTTGTTTTTGACACAGAGTCTTTTTTTTTTTTTTTGGTGCCGGGGATTGAACTCAGGGCCTTGAGCTTGCTAGGCAAGCACTCTAACCACTGAGCTAAATCTCCAGTCCCTTGACACAGAGTCTTGCTATGTAGTTTAGGCTGGCCTCAGATTTGCAGTACTCCTGTATACTGGGATTCCAAGAGGCATGTGCCACCATGCCTGTCTAGAAGTTTTTTTTTCTTTTTGTAGGGGGGGTTTGTTTGTTTTTTTGGGTGTTGGGGATCGAACTCATGGCCTTGCTCTTGCTAGGCAAGTGTTCTACCACTGAGCTAAGTCTCTAACCCCTAGAATCTGTTTTTGTTATTGTTTTCTCTAGGTACTGGGTACTGAATCCAGGGTCTTTACACCTGGTACGTCCCCAGCCCTTTTTAAAATTTTTATTATGAGATAGGATCTTACTAAGCCACTAAGTTGCCTAGGCTGGGCTTGAACTTGAGACATTTCTCCCTCAGCCTCCCAGAGTGTTGGGATTATAGGCATGCGCCACCACACCTGGTTTAGAAGCTGTTCTTAATACAGATTCAGAGAAAATGCACCAAGTAAAGCTCCACGCTCGAGGGGTGGCCTCTGAGAGGACTTTGTCAGGCTCCCTACCTCCACCCCACTGTGGGTCACTCAGTTATTGCCCTTCCCATGGCCATACCGTGGCTCTCTCTGAGAAGACCCTGGCCCTCCTCTTACGCTGGTCTAAGTCTCTGGACAGGGCCTGGCATTCCCCAGTGAAGTTCGCCAGGTCCATTGTTGTGGTTTATGTCTAGATGACCCCCAAAGCCACATGCAGTCATAGGTGGGGCTTTTTCAGAGATGGCTGAATCTAGAGTGTATGATTGATTCATGGTGCAGTGCTAGGACTAAGGGTGCTGGGATTAAGGGTAGGTGATTACTAAATCAGTCCCCTGATTGGTTTGGTACTGCCCTAATCCCAGTAGCCTAGATAGAAATGGAAAGGGGCAGAAAAAAGCTGCTTTGCTTGCTTGCTTTGCTACCTTCTGCCCGCCATGAACTGTTTACCATGCCACCCTGCCTTGGAGCCAGTCAATTATGGACTAAAACCTCTACAAACTGTGACCTAAATAAACCTTTCCAGGGCTAGGGATATAGGTCAGTGGTTAGAGTGCTTGCCTCACAAGCACAAGGCCCTGAGTTCAATCCCCAGCACCAAAAAAATAAGTAAATAAAATAAACCTTTCCTTCATTAACTTCGAGTGTCAGGCATTTTGTTTCAGCAATGAGAAAAGTAACCAAAACACCCCTGTCACAGATCAAAGGAAACCCAGAGAATTCCAGATTATTCCCAGCTCTGCTGGTCTAGATTGGCCTTGCTAGGTCCGTGGATGTGCCCAGGTCATTACAGATGTTGCTGTGATTTAGCCCAGTTCCAGAAATATGTATTGAGCTCTTATCTTGTACAAAGCACTGTGGTAGGTGTTGTAAAGGGTGCAGGAAAAAAATCTCTCTTCTTCTAGCAGATCAAAGCTGCCAACTCTAGCCTCAAAATCCCTTCAGGACTCCCCACAGCTACAGGTTAAGGTCTACATTCAGTGCGGATTTCAGAGCCTGTGGTCTCGTTGAATCTGTCTTTGCAGCTCCTTGTCCTGTTGATCTTCCCATGCCCCGTGTGCCAACTGCTAGTATGCACATCATTCTTCACATCATGTTCTGAATGCTGCATTGATACTTGTTTGAAGGCCATAATGATGTTCTTTACATAGCCACCCTGTAGCTTATTTAACTGATCCCTTGTAGATGAGCATCTATTCTTGTGGCAGTACTGCGTGTCTTTGGCCTCTGTGCAGAGGAGTCTCTTTAAGATCCACTTTCAGTGTCACTTGCCCTCTGCCTTTGGTTTATGTAGTGCCTGCTTCATGGCACTCTTGCCAAGAGCCCTGAGGGCAGGGGTGGTGCCATCTCTCCTCCCTCTTTTTGGCACTTGCAGTTGGTAGCTGACCATCCAGGTGCCTGGGATTTTATGGTGCTATGGTATGTGTCATGCACATACCATTCTTTGTGTCCCCTCCGCCAGCGCCGGTCCCCTTATAGGGGCTGTGGTGCAAACAGAACTGGAGAGAGCCAGGGGCCCTTAGCTGGCTCAGTCCAGCTTCCTTCTTTGCGCAGAGCTGTGTCTGGATGGGCTGATGTGTTTCCATGGCAATAGACTTCTGCAGCATCGTTCTTACTGGCCTCCCACTGTTTCACTAGAAGGATGGGCCATAATATAGCTAGATCCTTCTTGATGGAATTTAAACAAATTTGAGAGGGTGACTGCCCGGGTGTCCATGGCCGAGAAAAGAACTTGGATTCATGGGCTGCTCATGAAACTAAAAGCAGCAACTACTGTTTACTGACCACTTCTCAGATGAGCTGGGCCCTGAGCAAAGCACTTGAGCTCTACTTCCATAGGATGTGATAACCTTATGAGGCAGGCACTGTTGTCTCTATTTTACAGAGGGAAACTTGAGGTGCAGAGAGTAAGTCACTTGCCATAGGTTCTTCAAACGATGTATCTCAGGAGATGGGATCCTAATTCAGATGTTCTTGACTCAGGACCTGAGCTTGTGACTACCAAACCTACGTGCCTCCTTAGAGGAGAAGAAAATGTGGGGGAGGGGAGGGGAGGAGCAGGTCACTCTTCGGCCTTGTGCCAATGGCTGGCTGCCCTTGAACTGAATCGAGGCTCACACCCAGAAAGACGATGGCTGCCATTAGGCCTTCGCCAACAAAGCAGCACAAAGGGCCCCTTTGAAGGCTGAGTCCAGGAGCACCCCTCCTGGCCTGCTCCTGAGCCAAACGTCCAGGGGGCCAACCGGCATTTCTGGCTCAGCTGTTTGGCTAGAACTTGGAGGAGTGGTCTGGAATTCCTTCCCTGAACAGTTCACACTTGGTTAGGACGCGCTGTTTCCAGATGGATGTGGCATTGAAGTTGTACATCAGGTCTCCCAGTGCAGCCTAGGAATCTTTAGTCCCTGGCCCTCCCTTCCTGAGGAGCCAGTCTTTGGAAATGTATTGATTTCCCTCCTCCCCTTCCCTGCTTTTGCACTTTGGATGAACCTTGTTTTCGAAGAACAGTAGAAGGTAATTTTCCTGTGCTTGCCAGCTGGCCTGTAATTGAGCAATTTCAATAACACCCACTGTAAAGTCTAATCGAAGTAAACAGGAAAATATGATTTACAATCTGTATGGCAAGTAAATACCAGGGTGCAATTAATTTTTACACAGAGCAGCAGATTCTAAAACACTTTCCTGCGCTGAACAGTTTGTTTTTAATTAAGGTTAGGGGCTGCCTTTCTATTTATTTATTACTATTATTGTCATTATTTTTTAGTTTTTGATGGTGGTCGTCAGATTCCTTGTATCCTGATAAAGCCTGACTTTCTTTGAATGTTTAACCACAGAAGGGTAGACTGGGGAAATAGGATCAGAGAAATTAACTTGTAAGGAGGAATTTTTCAAACCCAAATGAAAGGCTGTATTTGCTTCATGGGAAATGATAGTAAGCTGGGGAGGGGGAGGTGACTGGCTGTGCAGAATGGTGATGTTGAGGGAGTCCTGTCACTGTGGGAAGTCCACTCAGCGTTTCATTCTGGAGAAGAGGACAAAGCTACAAAGGCCCCTAGTGTTGCAAATATATTGATGTTGAAATGTGGCACTGCCAAGAACAGGAACTGTGAGATTTTAAATGAAGCCTCTTGATACTTCCAGTAGCTTCTCTTCATAACTGGGTGGAGAAGGAGAGCCAGTGTGCCAGTTGTGGGTCTTCTGCTGCCCGTTGACTGCCTGAGTGCTGCCGCCTTCAGTTTTGGACATGCGGATGAGGCATGTTCCAACCCTCAGCCTGTCTTCACTTGCCCTAGTATCTGCCGAAGCTACCTGTAAAGCCGGCTCAGTGGTGAGGTGTCGCATGTCTTCAGCACACTGCAGAGATCGCAGGTTGTTAGCTAGCTGGACCCTGAGATAGATCTTAAAGGTGTTATGTGGATGGATCCAGATTTGTTGTACCACATAGTAGAATATTGACTGAGGGATGCTCAAGGCTGGCATCAGAGGTTTAGGGGGGCCTTCTAAGAAGGCGATTTTAGGCTTTGGTGGCCTTCCCAGAATGTACTCATTTAGTAAAGAGGTTGGTTGTTCTGTTTCCACAGGGTCCGCAGATGTGGGACGGGGAGCTGTTGTCTCAGGGTCCATGTCTTTCTTAGTCCTGAACCCCTTTGCCTATCTTTTGTCTTCCCAGGGAGTTGACCACGCTTGGCCATTTCCCGGAAGGGCCCCATCCCAAAGGTGAGGGACCCATGGGCAGCTGTTTCCACTGATATCATTCCCCTGGGGGTGCCCAGGCATCACTGCTGCCCAGGTCTGCCTACCTGAAGATGGCTCTCACCCACCCTGGGATGCAGCCCAGCACCTGAGGTCCTTACCATGGTGATGATCCTAAGGAGAAGCCTCGCCAACCAGGGAGCTGACTCTGTAGCATGCAGGACCTTCAGCCCTGAACTGGTGAGGACCTAGTGGGCTTCATTTCTTTGATGACTTTTTCTGAGACCTGACATGCAGGTGGCTGTAGATGGGGGATCCAGGCTCAGCAAACTGGGTTCATAGTGCCTGAAAGGAGAGCCATGTGTGATGTTCCAGACTGGGGCCATGGGGCAGTGGGGTCCAGAGTCTTGTTGTATACCACAAGAAGGAGGTAGCCTGGGCCAGATTAGAGCTTATCTGGTGGTTGGGGAAGGTAAGGCCATTAAATAATACCAAGCATGGTTCAGCTACCCTGCCAGGCTAAGCCCAATATTCCTTCTGTCTCCACCTCGCAGGGGGAGGTAGTTTCCAGAAGGGGGCCTGAGTGGTGGCTAAGATAAGGCCATATCTCTAAAGGGCAGTGCAGAACAAGAACTGCCATTTCAGGAATGTCAGGAGTAAAAGATGAGGGAGAGAAAAGGTACAGCCTGGTGGCCAACGTGACAGACTATGGGGACAGCTACCCTCTGGTTACCCTCTGCCACAGTTATCTCCTGATCACGTAGTGGTGGACTAGGGCAGAGAGACACGTGACTGTGCCTTAGACTGTGGGCAAACAACCTTAACCCAAACCTCCTCCAGTTCAGAAGTGAATGGGGGCTGGTCTCCTGCAGAGAAGTCACACTCAGGCAGAAACACCCCTGGTGAGGTACGCAGCTGGGTATGTCCTCAAATTCTGCTGCTTTGTGGTTTAGTAAGGGGCCAGCAATCACCCAGTCATATCACTCTGTCTCCTTCCTGGCAGCCTTCACAGCCCCTTATGAGAACCCACACTAAGCACCCTTGCTGGCTCCCTTTCCTGATCTCATGCCAGTGAAAATCACATTGAGCAAATAGATCAAGGTCTCTAGCCCTGGCAAGAGCTTGCAAAAGCCACGGAGAATCGCATGCCTTCCACAGGCCTTCCCTGAGCACCTGACACATGTCACACCTGGGCTGGAGGAATTTAGGAGCCAGTGTGACTCAGAGCTAGGCCTTACCTTTCTCGCCCTTGAGCAGCTTCAGTCTAGAAGACGGGAATACTGTGATCCTCCAGGATCACACTAATGGTAACTCATAACCAAAGCCCTTGTGAGGTCTGGGAGCATATGGAAGTGGGCCAGCTTGGCTATAGCACATCAGAAAAAACCTTGCGGAGCAGGCGCACTAGATGGGGCCTTGAAGGATGAGCAGAAGGGGCTTAGAAACCATTGGGCCCAATCTCCTGATGTTATAAACGTGGCAGCTGAGACCTGGAGCAGTGCAGTAACTGCGTCACTAGCTGTGCTTCTCCCTCCCCATTTGCCAGCCCCCTTTCTTGGCCCGTGTTCAGGCTGGTGTCTGGACACTCATCTTTGTGGCTCTTGTGTCCGTGGCCCTGCTGCTGCAGGGCAGAGAGCAGGCCCTGTAGACTGTTTGGTTGATGACAGCTGTGGTCATTGAAGCAAGGAGTGGAGCTGTTATGGCAGTTCAGCTATCTGCCATCAGTACTTCCTTTCCAGTTTGCATTTAATACGTATCTGCAATGTGATCACTTCTCATCACCCCAGTGCCACTTGTCTCACTTCCTGGCTTCTCACATGGATTCTCACAGTAACTGGTGCCCCTGCTTCTCGTTCTTTTAACTTGTTTTCCACTTAGCACCCAGTGGGAATACCAGTCAGATCTGTCCATCTTCTGTTCAAAACCTCCTAATAACAAGCAGATCACTAGGATGTACAAGGTCCATGTAGTCTTGCCTACCATGAGCTCTTTGACCTCATCCTTGCTGCCCTTTTTACTCTGCTGAAGTTGCACTGGCCTAGCTCAGACATACCAAGTGTGAGTCCGCCACAGGGCCTTTGTACTTCTTTCATGACCTGGAGCTCACTCCCCTTAGCAGGACTCTGTTTCTCCTTTCCTTTCTTCTCTGGCCACGTCTTTCTTTTCAGCCTAAAATTTAATCCTCCCGCAGCCTCTGCCTCCCCTGCACCTTCCTCTGTAGATACTTTCTGTCCTTTTTCTCCATCTGTTTTCTGTCTTAGGCACTTATCATTTGACTGTTACCTATTTGTTGTGTTTATTGAGTGACTTCCCATGCTAGGATGGGGGCTTCATGAAAGCAGCATATTTTGTCTGTTTGGCTTGTTGCTGAATAGTTAGTGCCTAGGACCCACCTGAGCCTAGTGCCTAGTAGGTGGTTAGTAAATATTTGTAGAGCGAATGCATGTATAGGTTCCCATTGCCCAGTGGCTTACAAGTTTGTCATTGTTTTGGTCCCTCTCTGGCTGCTGCTCAGATCACGGCTGTGGGGGCGGGTTGCAGATATGAGCTGTTCTGTTTATTTGTCAGTGGTGACTTTCTTTTCCTGTGGAAATCTGAAGAACACATCTAGAGTAGCTCTGACCAGAAGGAGCAACCTCAGGGTGGGGACCTCGAGGTCCCCAGGGAGGTGCCCTTCCCTGGGTCCGGCTGTGCTTTTGGCCCCCATGGCTGCTGCTGTGCTCAGCCCCCTCTCAGGGTGGGACTGGCTGGTGTTGGCCATAGAACTGGCTCTCAAGCACGCGGGCTTGAGGTGAGCTGAGCTGATTTTCCAGAGATACGGCCTGAGCCCCTCCAGGAGGAGCATGGCCTTTCAGCCTGAGCCAGGGAAGGGAAACTTGGCTTCTCAGAAAAGAAGAAGGTCAGCGAGAGTGAGCAGGCTTGTTGGAAGAGTCTTTGCCTGCATTCCTGCCTTACAGATTGAGTTCTTCACTTTCTTCCCAGACCCTCTGCGCCTCCCTGAAAAGTGTCTATCTTCTTTTCTGTTGCTTCTCATTACTGGCTGATCCAGGCCCCGAACCACCTGGCGCAGTGCTGTGGGCCCATCTGTCTCCCTCTGCTCCCCTTCCCCCCCCTCTCCAGATGGCAGCCCAGTGTGGGAGCAGCCCCTGCGGGGCAACCCGTCTGTGGGTTGCTTGACACATCGACTGTTGGCCACATTCCAGGTCTGGCCCAGTGCTGCTTACCTGGGGTGAGTGAAAGCCCAGTGTAGGCCCATAGGAAGGTGTTGGGGGTACCTGGGATGTTGCTCACAGAGTCCCAAGCCTTATGCCACCCTTCTCTACCCCTCTACTGCAGACAGGAAACTGCAGTTCAGTAGGTCAGGACAGGGTGCCCAGGACAAGCTTGTAAGCAGGGCATCAGGTCGCAGACTTCAAGTCCCGGCCTTCTGCTCCACTGAGCACCTTTCAGCAGGGCCCTAGAGACTGTGGCCATCTCAGGGCTTCTGCAGGCCTCCTAGAAAAATCGCACAGTAAGTAACTGAAAAAAGATCCTGCGGAGTCTCAGGCTAGCAATGACCTCCAGGACACCGAATGCAGGGTTGCTTGGTGTCAGTGTTCACTGGTAACAGCCAGCAAAAGTGCAAGAGAAAGTGATGGGTTTTGCATCCACGTTTACAACTTGTAACATCATCCTCATGTAAATACTGTACCTTGAAGATAACAACAGGAAAGGCAGAAATCTAATTTCCCTTTTGTTTTCTAGTCAGACCCAGAAGATAACAGAAGTAGAAAGTCAAGATTAAAAAAGAAAACATGATCTAGGGGAGGCTGGGAAATGTACCAGCACAGGCCACTTTGGAATTCTGGGAGCAGGTCCCCAAGTTACAGCCCACTCTGGCCCCTGAGCTGCTCTTCATTACAGAGGAGAGAAGATCTGAGGCCGCAGGGGGAAACCCCAGGGCTTCTGGGAGTCCCGGGTGTTAGGACGTGCTGGAGGACAGCCCACGCTGTTGCCCTGAGGCCTAGTGAGAAGCAGCAGGAGCAGCTTCTGTCCTTGCCCTCCTAGTCATGCTTATAATCACTCTCATTTTCCTTTCCAAAACTAAATGCTGGTGACAATGTGAATGTCCTTACTGCTAAGAAGGAGGTAGGCAAAAGAAAGGACTGACGAGTGCTCTGTAGTTTTTGCTTTCAGAGCTTTGGGGCCTGCGTATCCAGAAGAGATGGTCCCAGGGCACAGGCTTTGCCCACAGCCCCGGCTTAGCTCATAAAACTGGCAGCCATGACTCTGTGGGCTTCTCTTTCCCCCTCCTTTTCCCCTTTCCCTGGTCGCTTTCCTCTGCTGAGCGGGTTCTTCCTTCTGGTGTTCTAACATTAGCTGCTGTCGCTGGAATGCAGCCCAGACATTTGACCCTGGAGCACTGTGCTCCTGCAGCTCCTTCCCGTACGCCCACACGCGGGCCGAGGGCCCTTCTCTCGTTTCCAGAGTGACCACCTCCTTTGGCCAGGCCTGTCCTTCTTTCCCCGGCAAGTCTCCCAGGCCTATCTCGCATCTGGAGACCAGAGGGAGCTGGCAAGTGGCCACTGTGGGGCAGGGGGTGGAGCGTGGCTCCACGTTACCTGACTTTCTCCCTAACAACTCACACAAGTTTTTTTGAGGGACTAATCTAGTAGGTAGAAGAGGTCATCCTTCTGCGCTTATGAGATTAGGATGCCAGGGCTAAGGTACTTGCCAGTCTGAAAGGTTAGTGACCGTGTTGGGCCTTGTGCCCAGCTGCCTAAGCACGGGAGTCTTCTTCCCCCTGATAATGCCAAATTGGCACTTTGGGCTCAACAGCCCAGCCAGGCTCCCAGGCAGGCCACAGGCTGGCCTGATGGTAGGACTAGTGGTGCATAGAGTCTGAGGAAATCGTGTGCCTTTCACCCTGGGCAGGCAGAGATACTCAAAGGACCCCGGTACCTAGGTGCCTCTGAAGCCTTGGAGGCAGGGTTGTGGGATCTCCAGTAGTGTCTCTGGCAGCCTCCTTCCCAGGGCACTGCTCCCTTCTCAGCTTTTCTACTCCCCTTGGGCTTAGACTCTCTTCTGCTTTCTGCTGCCACAGTCTTTCACTAGTTCTTTTTCAGAGATGTGCGTGCAGTGCTTGTTCCCTGTGGTGCCTGGCTGCAAGCTCCTCCCTGCTGCATTGTGGCTCCCTGTACCTTGTGTTAAGAGAATGAAAAGTGACTCGATTGCTTTGGTCAGTAATCTGCAGAAGTTGCAAAGAACCATGGTTAAGGCCTGGCATTTTCTGCATAGGTTAGTTCCTCATTTGGAGCTTTAATCATGTCTTTATTTAAGTCGGGGCTTCTTTTCTTTAGTCAGACAGATGGCCCTGAAGTCTCAATTGGATTTCCAGCTTTTGCCTTTCCTATAAGGATCTGATTCCAAAAACTTTTAGTTATGTGAGGAGTCTCACAGGGAGTAGTCCCTGCTCTGGGTGGGCTTGGGAACAGAGGCCTTGAAGAAAGAGGAATACAGAAGGAAAATATGCTCTCTGTCTTCCTGCACTGCAGACCTCAGCCTGGCCTTGGGAGTGTGCCTCTCTATGGATAGCGGGGTCTTGTGAAGCTTCAGGGGCTGAAAGTTCCCTTGGGGCTGGTGGACCTTAGCACACAGAAATTTGCTGCTCCTCCTGGTGTGGGTGCAGAGGGTCTGAAGGGCTGGAGAGGCTGGCTGAAGGAATGACACACACCAGCTGGAATTTTATTGTACTCCGGGGTAGACTGGGAATAGAAAGGCTCTGGTCAGACTGGAGCCCAGTGGCTGTTGCTTTGCCCATGTAGAGTGGGACTCAGGGAAATCTGCCAGGTTAGGGTATGCCTAGGGTCTCATACTTGGGAAGCTGTTGGGTACAAGATGTTCTGGCCTGGCTGCCACCAGTTTTACCCCACAGATTGGGCTCCGAGAGCAAGATGGGGGCCTGATCTCATCTTGAGGTGTTGTATGAAAACAGAGTTCCTCATTCATGACAGGGACCATCTCTAGCTAATGCACACCAAAAGAGTATTCACTGGAGCCGTGGCAGAGAGCTCACAGGCCTAGAGAAGAGTTGGTGGGGCAGGCCCTAGGCATGAGGAGACTTTGAAAGCAGGTGCTCAAGGGCAGCCTGAGGCCTCCCTTTTTAGGTGAACTGGCACTGTACCCCTTGTTTTGGGAGTCAGAACATGAGCCAGTCATTGTGTGGTCAGCAAGCCCTAGTTCCTTGCCCACCCTGTGCCAGGGGAAATGGAGTCACTTTGATTAACAGCACCACCAAGACACTCTCCAAGGCAAAATTGGGGTGCTAAGCAGAAGGGGAGCTGTACTACTGGGCCATGTGGTTTCATACACTCAGTAAGAGGAGTAGGATGGCTCACTTTCAATGGGGAAAATGGAGGTGGTGTTCTTTCAAGTTGTAAAAACTCAGTGCGACCCATCCCTGGTCTGCTAGCACCCTTGGATGGGGAGTTGGAGGCAGGCATGGGACATCTGAGGAGGCCTGGTTGAGTGGGGCAGCCTTGCCTCTCCCAATTCCCTACTGAGTTTCGACTTTCCCTGAGCCCAGCAGTTTGGGGAGGCAATGCATTCTGCTTAGTGAGAATCCACTTCTGTTGGCCCAGCGTCCACTAGGTGCGTGGGAGCAGGAACATGGGTGCATGGGAGCCTATCCAGGCTGTCTCTGACAGGTGGCCCTAGCCACGGTGCCTGCTCTGTGTTGGAGCATCATGAACAAGACAGCTGCTTTCCCTGGGAAGCTTCATTCTCAGCAGAGAAAAGCATGAACATAAGCACGTTGACCTCACTATGAGTTGTGAAACAAGATGTGCATGAGGTGTGTTGGAGAAGAGCACATGGCAGGAGTATAGTGATCCAGCCAGAATAGTCAGGAAGGGCCACTGTGGAGCCCGCATGATAGGAAGGAGAAGGCAGAGCCTCTCATGTACAGATCCCAGTGAAGAGGAACCAAGGTAGCATCGCCTAGCAGCAGGAGTGAAGACAGGATGAGCACAGGAAAGCGAGCAAGCCTGGAGTTGGCTCATACTGGGAGTGTGGGCTAGGGCGATGAGTGGCCTGGAGTTCATGCTGGTTGCTGTGGGAAGTTGGGGAGGAATGATGTGGTTTGATCTCTGCTTTAGAAAGGTGAAGTTGGTGGAAGGTGGAAAACAGGGATCAAGGGCACCCACCGGGAGACCAGCTGGGTAGTGCATTTGGTGGCGGCTTGGACAGGGATAGTGGCGGAGTAGTGAGAGTGTGCTCCCCACTTTGGAAATGATGGGCTGCTCTGGGGATCTGCAGCAAATGCTGGAAGTCCTTGTTGAGTGAATGAATGAGTGAGTAAATGAGTGAAGAGGGACCTGGGAGCCCAGGGGCATCCCACTGTAGGCCACAACTCAGGCTGACAGACTTCTGTATTCCTCGCAAGGTAACTGGTGCCCATTCACATGCCCACTCATTCCCTGAGAAGTGCCCTGAGGTGCTTTCTGTTAAAACATGCCAACTCAGTGGGATGAAGAGACTGTGGAGTTGACTCTGCACTGTTTTTGCTGGTAAAGCCCAAAGCCATCTGTGGCACCTGCCTATCAGTAAAGCAGCCTTCCTGTTCTCTTCTGTCTGCTTCAGTGGTCCCTGTCATGGTTTGGGCTTTGGTGGGCCACCAGCCAGGGCACCTTCAGCCACTGGACCAGCCCAGGGTATAGGGACTGTGGCTCCCTAGTGGGCACTTTTTTCCTTGTGCCTGGGTGCTCTCTTAGTGCTGAGAGCTTGTTACCTTTGGTAGGCAAGACCCTTGGTAGAGGAGAAGCCCAGTTTCTCTGAATCTTTCCCCTGAGAGCAAGAGGCCTGCCTGGCTTCTACAGGCTGTGCACTTGCCTGCCTGAGTGATATAACCCCAGTGGCAGGCTCTCGTGTGTGTGACTTTGGTGTGGCTTTCAGCTGTGTATCCTGCAGTGTTGACTAGGTCAGCTGGGAGGGAGGCAGATGCAGCTGTCTTCACCTCTTTCCAGATACTGCCATGGGTGGTTATAGAGTGGATGGTTAGGTACATCATTGGAATCCAAGACGGTAAGCTAGCCTGATAGTGGAAGTGGTGTTTTAAACTGAGGAGGAGGACCCGGGTGTGATGCGGTATGCCTGTAATCCTAGCACTCAGGAGGCTGAGGAAGGAGGATTGCTGTTAGTTTGGGGCTAGCCTGGGCTATATAATGAATTCAAGGCTAGCCTGAATAACTCAGCAATAACCTGTCTCAAAAAAAAACAGAAAACAAACAAAAAAAAAATTGAGGGAGTCTAGAGAAGGGCTGCCCTATCCAGCTCCTTCTGGTCCTTCAACACCAGCTCAAGTGTCCCCTCAGGAGCTGACCCTTACCTCTTCCTCCACCCCAGGACACAAGCCCTGGGCCTCCTTCAGCTCCAGCTCACTCTCTCTGTGGTATAATGTATTTGTCTGCATGACTGATCTCCAGGAAGGATGAACCCTCCTTTACCTCTGTGTCCACACACTGGTTGGGGTGGACCTTTAAAAACCCAGTGGGATAAGTACACTGCTGTCCAGGTACAAAGGTCTCTAGATTGGGCAGATGGGGATGAGATGACAGAACTGGTGCCATGTGCTTGCCATCCTTTTATCTTGGTGGGCCGGGTGTTCCTAGTCAGCCCCAGCCTTTTTTCTTGACTTAAAGAGCCAAGGACTGGCTCCTGTCCACTTGTCAGCTTAGAAGCCTTGCTTGTCCCTGTCATTGGTGATGGGAGGTATTGGGAGCTTCTTTTCAAAGCTGGCTGATCTGTCTCAGGCTGAGAGCTTCTTTCCCCTTTGCATGCCTACCTCAGCACACCTTGCACGCAGATGGCTGCCAGTTCCTGTCTGCTAAGTGAGTGGGTAAATTAATAAGGGACCAGCTGGTTGGTTTTTGGAATGCTTGAGGCAGACCTTCCTGGGGTCCTGGTGGGGGGTCTCCTCCACACTGGTGGTCAGAACAGGCCCATTGACTTGGATGTCAGCTAGTATAAGGAAGCCCCAGAATCCTCCATGCTCAGATTGCTCTGTAGCCATGGAACAAGTGCCTGGCACATGGGCTTCTCTAGGCCTCCTGCACCTGGTTTTTACCCCATGGCCATAGTGTTAGGCTGAGTCTAGGGATGAGCTGTGAAGGAAGTTGGAGAATGCTCACAGTGGAGGGGAAACTGTTGTGGAAAGACAGTGCCCAGGAGTCAGGGCGAGGGTTGAGACCAAATGGAAGCACTGAGTTTCTGTTTCATTTTAGAGGGGCCTCACTGTAGCTGCAAAGCAGCTGTGAAGCACAGGCCAGCATTCCTGAGCCTCCCATTGCTTCCTGATAGAGAAGGAAGAGCTAACTTCATTTCCAAGGCAGGGATCTGGGAGAGGGGTGGGGCCCTCTGCTCCCTCCCCAGGAAGCCCCACCTCTCCCAGCCTACCTTTAGCTCTGTGGTGGAGTTTGTTCAACTGTTCGCCATCACACCTCCCCCGCATCACCTATGTGGAGACATCCTTGCATGTCAGAAGTCACGGGCTTTCTCTTTTAAAAGTCTGTTCACTTGATAGATCCATGACTTGCTGGAGGCTTGGACAGAGTTTGGGCCCAGTTCTGTGCAGATGTTGTCTCTCGGGATACATACTCCTTTCTCTTTCCCCCGTCTGATAACTGCAAAGGGCAGTTCTCTGCAGTTGTGACTTTAGCAAGAGTTCAGTGCAGAGTCATGTGCGTATGTGCTTCTTATGACTTGAAGAGTGAATAGCTTTTCTGGTTGTTTTCAGCACACGCCAAAGAAGATGAGTCAAGGACCTACCCTTTTCTCTTGTGGAATTATGGGTGAGTAAACACATGGCATGGCCGTCCTGTAGTCGTTCCAGCCAGGTGAGATGCTGAAAGCACTTTCAAGTGCCAGAGGGCACGGGGGACTCTCTTACATGTGTTTTAACTGTTTCGGTCCCTATTGCTGCTGGAGTGGTCTGGGGCTGCTGGGGTGAGCGAGTGAGGGGACAGTGCTGGTGTGTGGTTTGCAAATACCATTTCTAACTCTAACATTATATGCTTTCTTCTGATTACTAAAGTAATTGATGGGGATTTTTAAAATTCAGACATTATACCATAATACATAAAGTAAAAATGTCTTATAGCCCTAATTCTCAGCATTAGTTACTGTTGATATTTTCATGTATGTTTGTTTTTGGAATTTTTTAACATAGCTGAGTCCATGATGAACGTACATGTATATAAAACTGTATTTGTTTGCTTTTTCATTTGGTAGTTACCACAGCATGAAAATGATTCATTCCATGCATTTTAATGGTCTGTATTTCTGTATTGTGTGGATATATCAAAATGGTTATTGGGCAAAAGGGGCTGTTGAATTTGCTATTGTCAGTAACAATGATTCCTGAGTTGTCTGAGTCTTGTCTTTGGGATTATTCCTTAGGATAGTTCCCAGGGACCTTTTTAGGGTCTTCATTCATATGCTGACCTGCCTCCCAGAAAGGGTGCCTTACTCAACCTTCTGCTTCCATGCACAGCCGAGTTGCAGTGTCTTCTAGGGGGCAAGAAAAGATGACTATATTGATTGTGTGGGTTTCTTGACGCTCTGGGTGATTGAGTACAGTGTCTTCTTTCGCTGTCATGTTGTGACTCTCCTGCCTTCATTGGTATGTCCTACCAGATGAGTTTTTGTAGTCTCTGTGTTGCGTGAGACCAGACTTTGATGATGGATAACTACTGTGGGCTTTCAGATTCACTTTGTCTCTGGAGAGGCACATGAAGTCATCCCCGCCTTCCTTTCTTAGTCCCTTGCCTCTAGGTCCAGGGGTTTCTTTTTCTTTTTCCAAGGCTTTTCCTGTAGATGGGATGACGAGTAGAGGAGTGCTGGGTCTGTGTATGCAGCTTCAGGGCCAGAGAAGTTGGAGGGAATCTGAGAACTAGTGAAGTGATCCTCCCCAAGGCAGAATTGGACCAGGTAGTGGAGAAGGAAGATTATTTTCCTCTCAGTCATATGCCACAGCTCTGGGAGAGCTAGGCCGACCTCTTTGATGCTGCCACCCGGAGGAAATAGAAACAAGGAGATCACCTGGCTTTGGTTTTCCGTGTGACACATTTCTGAGGCCTGTCCCCACACAATTGAATACCTCTTTGGTGGTTAACGACTTTCAAACCCTCTGCACCCTAGCACGTGGCCCGGAAGCCTGCTGTATCGCCTGCTTCTTGGGACAGCCTCATGACTGAGCTGCCTCCATTTGTCAACCAGGAAAGAGAGAGACTTCACTCACCTCACCAGACTTCAGCTTGAAACAGAGCCCAGCTAATCTGGGTTGTAGGGATCAAGGCTGTTCATGCATTAGGCTTCCCTGGCCTTTACACTTTGTGAATCATAATAAAGTGGACCCTTGTGGGTTTCTGATGGGCAATGTTAGGGTCATATAGTCATGCTGAAGTTTTTAAATTTTCTGAGCCTCAGTTCCCTCATCTGCAAAATGGCAGTTGTGATGGCACCCACCTTGTAGGCTTACTGTGAGAATTCTGTGACGTAATGTTTATGCAGAGATTAGCAGAGAGAGCACTCCACAGTAATAGTTGGAAAGAAGACTGAGACCTTAGTTGAGGATCCTGCTTCCTGAGAAGAAGCCTCCGCATCTCAACAAAGGGAGCACCTTGGCTTCCTTTGGAGAGGGAGTAGAGGCAGGAGCTGCCCTCGTAGGGGCCAAACCTCCGGCCAGGGCCAAGGCAGAGGTCTGGGAAGGAGGCATATGGGCAGAAGCTCAGGTTGCCCAGGGTGGTCTCTGAGCCCGTGGAGCCCAGCAGCCGGCTTTCTACTGGAGGAGGCCTGCTTTCTCTCAGGGAGGCTTGGGGCCTCCAGGAGGTACTGGGCTGTGTCTTTTGTTTACAGAGAGGTCCTTTAGGAATCCCTGACTCCATGCCAGGGCCTCTGCCCTTGCTCTTCCCTTTTGCAAAGGCCCCAAGGCATCAAAGGAAGTGCTGGGGTAGTTGTACAGGTGGGTGGGTCAGTGGCCTGCCCTTGTCCTGCTCTGCGTCTCTCTTCCCGACATGGCATTTCTTTGTATTGCTCGGCCCCCTTGAGTCAGAAGAACCCTGACTTCTGTGACAGCTACATTCCTGAGGCTTCTCATTTGCCGCAGTTCACTGCAGTGCAGTTGAACACCTATGATCTGTCAGGTACTTAGTGCAGGGATATAGTGAATTAGACCCTGTGCACAAGCAAATTTCTGTCAAGTCGAGGAGAAAGCACAATACCGTTGAGTTCCCTGTGGTGTGGGCCACCTTCTAAGATGGAAGTGCCCTTAGAGCCATGAGCAGGTTATCCCATCCTGCTATGCCTCATTTTCTTCTTCTGGCCAATTGTAAGTGTTATGGGGATTCAAAGAGATGGCAGCACTTCAAAGGTACCCACTCTGTCCCTCCCTTTCCATCCTTTTCTAATACCTACTGAGGCAGGTGTGTCAGCTGTCCAAGTCCGCCTGAGCCCAGTGTGTGGTGGGGGAAGCTCAGGTTACCACTCCAGCCCTTTTAACCTACTAAGGTTTTGTGGCCTTGTCCTGTGCTGTGCAAACTGAGAGTGCACCCTATACAGTAAGATTTCATTTTGGGTGTGCCTGCTTTTCAATAGCAGGGGAGAGAACTCCCTGGGGGGCGGGCCAGATTTTTCAAGAGAATTTTGGGCCCTTCCACGGCCGGACAATGGTGAACAAAGATAAAGCGCCAAATTATTGTAATCACCAACCCACAATCTGTCTTCTGGAGATAAAGGGCTTAAGCGCTGGCCCTGATCAGTGGAATTCTCTTGTGAGAGCTGGATCTAGTTAGCCCCTTACCCCATGCAAGAGCACTAGCTGGAAGCCCGTATGAGTCTGGGTTTCATAAATGCTTGAAAGAAAGGTCCACTAAGTGCATTAGGACTAGGAGCATGGTATTGTGTTCGATGCTGCTGCTGCCTAGAACGCCCCCTTTCCAAACGGCTGGGCCTCCTTGCCATCCCTTAGATGAAAACGTTACTAATGTAATCGAGTGCTCATGATGATGGTTTTGCTTTGTTTTCAAAGTGCTTCATGTTTTATGACTTCAAAGTAGATACCAGTCTTCACCTCAACCATTGTCCCCTACTCCAATTTGGAAACGATTCAAAGAACTGATTTTGTGCTTTTCCGGATTGGGGTAGAGAATAGAGCCAAGTGTGGTGTGAATGGGAATCAGGGTCTAGTGGAGCCCAGCCCTGCCCACCTGCTCTGTGTCTGGCTAAGGGCCTCTTATTAGGGTGCCAGGCCTACTCTGTCACCATACGGCCCTTTCTGGCAGAGGCCACTTTTGCCCTCTTGGTTTCCTTCTCACTCTCAGATCATCACCAGCCCATCTTCTGTGATGGAGTGGAATTTCCTCTGCAAACAACTTTTCAAGGGAAGAGCCATTGACCTGATGGCGTATTGTGCTCTTGACACAGGAGACCTGGGTCAGGTGGCAGCTCCATGGGCGTGGGCAGCCCACGGTCAGCTGGCCAGGCAGGGAGCCAGCCCCTCCTCCGAGCACTGGCTTCCAGTGGGTACAGAATGCAGATCCTGTGGTGTGGGGTGAGGTGAGGTCCGCATGGGCAGCCATTGTATGTGGTGCCTCTGGATACTCAGCCATTTGTGGTGGAAGATGCTTCTTCATGCTGACCTGGGGGCACATGTGGACTAGTTTAATCTTTTTCAGCAAAACAGGGCAAGTGGGGTGAGAGTAAGCTCCATTCACCACCCTCTGCTAATTGCAGCCATTAAATGAGTTCTGTGTTGTGGGGACAATGGACACCGCACATTTCATTTTCCTCACTGCTCAGGCGAGGAGAAGACCTGGAAATCACATAGAATGCAAGAAAGCGAAGGCACTACCAATTATTTCAAAAAGGCCACTAGGAAAAGTCTTGTAAATACAAGTCAATGGACAGAACAAAACAATTCATATGCTAAAAAAATTGGATGGAAACCCATAATTACTTTAGGAGTTATGGTAATAAATTATTTATTAATGTAAATTATTTCACAGGCAAAGAACATAGAGGGAACTTGAGCAGAAGGATCATACATTATGTATAAAAAGGAATTGTAAAAATATTATAGCAGCCCAACTTGTGCCTCTCAGTTCAGGTTTGTCAGCATTTTAATTATAAGCCCTTACTTTCAGTGTTTAATTACTCGGCTGTTAAAGTCTACTCTGTACATAAAAGGGTTGTTCCCGGGGGCACTCTCTGGATGAATTTCTACAGGGAAACTGGTTGGCTGTGTAGAGCTGCGTAGGACTGAGAGATTTCACTTTGAGATTTGGTAGCTTTCAGTCTTTTAACTCACTCACTGTTTGTCATTGAAAGTGGAATGTGATTACACCTTGTGTGAAAAAGCTGGCATTCACAGGCTGAGTGTTTTCGGTTTCTTAGAAAAACAATCAAATGAATGAAACATAGTGAAAAACAAATACAGAATCCGAGCTACTCAGGCCCTGTTTTTGGTCTTTTCCACATTTTTCTTTTAATCTTTCAGTGATAGCCATTTTAAGTGTTATGATTGGGCCTGACCCTCCTGTGAGAAACTGCTAATTAACTAATACAGGCTGAGATGAGATTCATTTTTATTGAAAAAATTGCGTTGTGTAGAAGTATGCATGCATATACATGACTTTTTTTAAAAATCGTGTTTTATTTTTACATGTTATTTTCATTTTATCTTTAATATTGTGGTCATATGTGTGTGCTTTTTTTTAATCTCTAAAATAGTTTAAGGTTCATCTGTATAAAGTGCTTTAAATTCTTCCTCATGCCATTTACTGGTCACACATAGTTTCTGAAATAAAATACAGAATGGAAATAGATGTGAAATAGAGTTGGCACATGATAGCTGTTGACAGTGACAGGTGAAAAGGAGGCCTCTCAGGTTGCCATCTCAGGCAGGTTGTGCAGACTTGGTTTGGAAAGGGGGCAGCTCACAGTATTGCCAGAGGATGGGATGGCTCTTGCAGACTGCCTTTGGGTGGCATGCTCTTCATGGCAAAAGATGGTCATGTTAGGAGGACACTACCTGGCCTAACTGCAAGAGGATGGTTTTGGGATGGTAGATTAGGCTTAAATCTGGGCTCTGCCTAGTTTCCCGTTTCCTAGCTATGTTTCCATAGAGGAGGCATAATGCTGTTCAGAAGCTTGGTTTCCCCACCGGGAGACAGGGATTGCTGTGACAACCTACAAGATGAGTAATGTGCTTGAGTTGCACACTCACACTCTTTGGGTTGCAAAGAGCCCATTGGGGTATTAGTTAATGAACAATTAGTTTTCATTTATTGAGTTTCCTGAAGAGCTCTCCCAGTTCCTTGATGATGAAGGCACCCAACCTTGCTGTGCACATTGGTTTAGAGACTTTGTGTGCATACCTAAACCCAGAAGGAATCTAAGGAGATGGGCCAGACTGACTTTGCTGTCCCAGCAGAGTTTTGTTGCCATGGTGACTCCCACACACTGTGAATGCCCACAGGGGATGGTGGTGGTGGGGTGGTGGAGCAGAACTCCCTGTCAGAGCTGAAAGGGCCATCACAGGTCCTCAGTCAACCCGGTCTGCATCCAGTGTAGTTTGGATTTTACCCCGTGGCAATCCCACTAGCTCTTTGTGTAAGAGCAAAGGCTTCCTGGAAGCAGTGGCAGCTGCTGGTGAGGGGAAGGCCCTGCAACCGCTTTGAAACCTTCCGAGTCCCTCTGTCTCCTCTCAGTGCTCCAAAGGCCAGCCTTCCTGCTTCCTCAGGTGGGGCCTAGGGGCATGTCATATCCAGCCATCCTCATCTCTGGTCCTTCATGCCTTGTGTGAGGAGGTTGGTGTCTTGTGTCACTGTCCCTGAACCCAAGACATAGCTGCCAGTTTGCTCTCCATTGCAAATAAGAAGGCAGGACCATTGGCTGAGTCCTGGGCAGGGAAAAACAGAAGCTTTTGCTTCCTGGCATAATGCTGAATTGAGTCTCCATTCTGGTGATGGACAAAGAGAAGGTCCAGTGAGACAGGGGCTCTGAAGTCCATTAAAAAGTAGATGGTACCATTCTGAGTGAGCTCATCATTGTGTGTAACCCCCCCCCACCCATGTTCTTGCCCTAAGATCGGTATAGAAAAACTGTCTTCAGAAGGACACCTCATCAGTTCCTTTGAATTTCCTACTGAAAGTTTGGATAGCTTCCACCCAAATCAGGCAGAGTCCTTGCAGGCTTGGTGTCAGTGCAGTACAGCCCACAGGCAGGGGAGAGGGAGTTCTCATTAGTGCCGGTAGACAAGTATGAAGACAGATCTCTGATGATCTAGCTGGAAGCTTGCTTCCTGGACCTCAGAAGCTGCAAGAATCTTGCCTCTTGCGTCTGCACTTAAGGTATTTAACCTTTCTAGAAACCACATTCTGTTGTGGTTATGTCACTTTAAGGGAGCATCTAAAACAGCACAGAGATCTCCAGGGCTGTAAAACTCCTCTGTCTTTTGAATGTAACAAGTGCTCCAAGAATCTAAGCCCCTGGGAATTTCCCTCCAAGTTTAAAAGCAGAAATGGAAACCAGAATACTTGAGGTCAAATGCCATTTATATTCTCCAGAGTGTTTTTCTTTCTTCGAGCTCTAGATCTGTGTACCCAAAAGCCTTCTGCACTCCTTGGTTAAGGGGTAGCTTGACCAGATCCTTGTGAGTGTGAATTTGGCGATTTGAGTCCTTGTCTTCACTTGTGTGGACATCTGATTCTGTGGTCCCTTGCAGAGTAGTCAGAAGTTGATTTCTTGTTTAGTCCTTGTGCCTCAGGTTTGGAAGAGGCTTTGGTTACCTCATTCCTCTGTGAGAGAACTGGGCCCCAGGGTGGTTGCGTGGCTCTCCCTCTCATCTGTAGGCAGAGTGTTACACTGTACACACATGGACACACTCCTACATGTAATTTCAGACTTGTAAGATTGGGGCAGAAGGTTCATCGAGAAGCTTCGGACAGTCCTGAAGGTTACGGTAACTGGGATGGCACAGAATGTGATCACCAGGTGCTTGCTCTCAGGCTCTGTGCCGCTGTGCTACGCTCAGGTCTGCTGGTGTCTTGGTTTTGGGATCCAGGTGAGTGGGGAGCCCTTCTGGAAAGCTTTAGTACACAGAGTATGACCCACAAGGTGTCCTCAGTGGGATGGTGGGAGGCTACTAATGCTTCCTGTTCACAAGAGTCAGTTGCCTCTTAGGCTCTGCCAGTGGCTCTCAATCCAGAACTGGCCGTGCACCTTGAGAGGGAAGTCCTGACGGGCATACTCTGTGGGCTGTGACACTCTGACCATGACATCCAGGCCTCAGAGTACTTGAAAGGCAAAGTGATCCTTCTTTGTAATTCTACTTCCAATAACTGTCCAAACCAAAAGCAAAACGAAAATACCAACTCCCAATGTTGTTATGAACCTACGTTTGTGGAGACCAGAATCATCAACTCATTACACATTTCCCAGGTGTGGCTGGGTGGTCTGGCTGGGCTGCTGTTCTGACCGAGGCCATTGTGCACCTGTACTCCAGAGTAGTGGTTCTCAGTGTTTTTGTGTTACAGTAACCTGGAGAGCGTATTAAAATGCAGATTCCTACCCCAAGAAGTTCTGATTTATCAAGTCGGGGCAGGGCTGTTTTGCAGAAGGTATATTTTTAGAGGAGGCTTGGGTGGCTCTTTCTTTGCTTTCTTTTCTTTTTCTTTTTTGTGGTACTTGGGATTGAACCTAGGAAGTGCTGAGCTACATTCCCAGTAAGTTTTGCAGGCTGGCTTTAAACTTGTAATCCTCCTGCCTCAGCTTCCTGAGTAACTGGGATTATAGGCTTAAACCACCATGCCCAGCAAGAGGCTGAATCTTTACAAATGCTGCCTCTGCACGTGGTCCAGAAACCACACTTCAGGAAGTCCTAGTGCAGAGAATACAGGTTTCCTTTCCAGCTTGAGTCCAGAGGTTGGTACCGAGGTGCAGAAGAGCCGAGCCTCAGATACAAGTACATTTTCCAGCACTGTTGTACTGGAATTACGACAATGGCTGCCATTTCAGGGAGCTGCTGGCAGGCGCTGCACTGGGCCACTATTTTCACAGAAGCACTGATCTGAGAGATTAAGGAACTTGCAGAGCTGAGGTTTGAACCTGGGCCCTTTCTAAAATTACACCGAGTGACCCTTGCTTAGTGGACTCCCTATATCCATGGTCTTTGCCACTTTTGAAAGTTACAGTTTGTGCAGAAGCGATGTTAAATGGAAGGCTGGGGACCCAGGTGTCTTTTTCTTAGGTCCCTATTGAGACCCTTCGTGCAGTGTGACGTTGGTGTGGGGCAGTTTTCCATTAAAAACAGCCTCTATTCCTGTTTCTTTTGTCTGGTGGCCTGACCCAACAAACTGCTTGCTATTCCCTGAAGGTAGGAAACCCAAGGGCTAAACATAGCCTCAATTGTTTTTACTTTCTTATATTTTACTTCTCAATGTGATAAAGATAGAAACAATTACAGTATTATCTGCACTGCTGACAGGACAAGTGGCCACCTGGCTGGTGTTGATACACAGTAGCAGCACTTTGCCTATTCAGGGTGTCTTAGACATAACTCTGCCCACCAGTCTCCTGGCTGCTTCACATGCAGCCATCTGGGCAGGGCGGAGAGTTCAAGGCACAGTGCAGGTTAGACCTGCTTGGTCAAAGAGTGGTTACCTGTGCCAAAGTCAAAGGACAAGCAAGACCAAGCAAGCATTCACAGCCTCTTCTGTAGCTTTTGTGTGTAGTTTGTCATCTGTTTCTTCCTCTACTCCTCCTGAATGATGTCTGCTGTGCGCCACATCGAGAGCTGGGGGCCCAGTAGGAGATGTAGGTATATAAGCAGATAACTAAGGCTTTACCAGTATATGATCCATATGGTTGAAAATCTGAGCAAATTGCTCTGGGTGGAAAGGGTGCCAGATGGAAAAGATGTATCCTCAGAGGAAGTCTGGGTGGCTCCTAAATGAGGAGTAAGAGGCTTTCTTGGTGGAAGGAGGATAAAGGCCGAAGAACATTCCAGTCCTAGCGAAAGTGTGTAGGCATGAAAGAGCTGATGTTTGGGGAAAGGATGCACCTGCACTCACATTATGCTCTAGTTGAGCCGATAGACTGAGTTGGGAGCGGACTCTGAGTCCTCCCTACAACAAAGAAATCTTATAGATTAAGATCATCAGGCTGTATAAACAGGATGGAGTTAGTCCTGTAGGCACACAGGACGTGTTACAATTTACCATTCAACTCAGTACCCATTGGGGATTTGATAGTTAGCTTCAAGGCCAACTGAATTGGATTCCCAGGCCTCTGCATTTAGATTTTACTCGTACTCATTCCTGTAGTCTCATGATTACACTGTAGTTTCGTAAGGAATTGCTGGTACATAAGAAATACTCTTCAGGATTGTCTCTACCAAACCAGGAGGGCTATAACTTATAGGCTGATCAGGATTTTTAAGCATAGCTTTGACTGTTCGTGACTCTTGTCTGACCTCCAGTGTCAGACAAGGTTAGTACCTGGAGCGTCAGAAGTTTAGTACCTGCAGTGTAGGTTCTGCTGGGGAAACCA
The DNA here is from genome assembly GCA_004026905.1 of Hystrix cristata. Classification (NCBI taxonomy): domain Eukaryota; kingdom Metazoa; phylum Chordata; class Mammalia; order Rodentia; family Hystricidae; genus Hystrix; species Hystrix cristata. The sequence continues at coordinate 46,881 of PVJO010000254.1, forward strand.
GGAATGACAGGTCTAGATGCCAGCCTAAAACATTGGTATCCTTTTCAAGAGGCAATGAAAAAAAAAAAAGAGGCAATGGATAACTGACAAGGGGCTGGACCCCAGTAGGTGGGGGCTTCAGAAAGTTCTATAGGGGCAGTGAGGAGGTGGGACTAGAGTAGGGGGCCCCTGTGGGGTCCCATCCAGAAGGACCAAGATCACAGAATGGCCAAGGGACTGGAATGGCACTACCAGATGAGAGAGTTGTATTCATGTTTATCTGGCTCCCAAGTCCCCTTTCTTTTCATTTTCTAGAGGCAGGGAATATACCAGTCCAGTGAAACAAAAGTGCAACAGAAAGTGGCATTCTCTGAGAATGGGATCAACCTCTTCTAATTCTGTGGGGTTTTTTGAAGCCAGGTTGAGACACATTCCATTGTGTGCCCCAGACAGTCAAACACCAGCCTGTGTGCTACCATCTTGGGCCTTACTGCATTGTGGCTGGGTCCCTTCCTCAGTCTGCCACATTCCTAGCCCTTAGGATGCTTCAGTGCCTTGACCCAAAAGAGAAGTTAGTGGCCAGCAACTTCCTGAAAACCCAAAGGAGGATGAGGCTTAGGCCCTGGCCCTGGCTTTCTTCCTGAATTAAGTCAGAACATGGGACTAGTGGGCTTAGTGGGTACAGCCCCAAGAACCATACAGTTTCATATCCTGCCTTTTTAGCTTAGTGTCGCATCACTAGCATTTTCCACTTTATTATATGGTCCTTGAGATGAGCTGTTTTATGCTCCACGTTATTCCTTAATACTGTTTATCCACCCCTGCTCTAGAACATTTAAATGTGTTTACCACTTTGTCATCACTCATTATTTTGTTGGATATCATCATCCATAAATCTCTACTTTTTTCTGAGGATAACTTTCTTCCTTTTTCATAATAAAGGTAGTCATGACTCAGTCCATGTTAGTTTAAATTTCTTCTAATTTTACAGTATTATTTTAGTTCACTGAACTTTGACCTGATTATTAATGTCAAATTGAAACTGTTTTAAAAGAATGACGAATACTTGAGGGGAATGCTTTCTGTGGGTAGTGAAGACATATTTGAACAGCATAAATGGAATTTTCAGAAAGATACTTTTTGGTAATATTTGTATTTGAACTGTTTCGCCAGTCCTGCTTTCTTCTCAGCTGCCTGCTTGGGCTTACAGAAAATCTCTTTCCTGCATTCTCAGCTTCCGAGGCTCTCGGCCGATACAGCCTCTCTGTGGTTTCTCCCTGTGGCCCCTGCCCATGGTCCCAGCCTCTCGTGCTTTACGTCTCACGTCTGTGGCAGGGTACCCAAGTGGGAGGAGCATCACAGATAACACCATCTTGGCTTTTCCTCTGGCCTCTGGACTCCGATTTTGCTGCAGGGTTTGTCCCCCTTGAACCACTGGAGTAGCTGCTGGTTGTGATGCTTAGTCCAGGGCGTGACACTTAGCACCTTTTGAGAGGTATCTGTCTGGTTTTTTTTTGTTTTTTTTTTTTGGTGGTGCTGGGGATTGAACTCAGGGCCTTGTACTTGCAAGGCAAGCACTCTAATCACTGAGCTAAATCCCCAGCCCATCTGTCTGTTTTTTATTGGTACATATTTGCAGTTCATAATGATTATATTTCTTGGGAGGAGTTGGTACATGTATGTAACATATCATAATTCTTTTTTCTTCCCCTTCCCCTCCTCTGCCTCCCTCCATCTCTTGATCTCCTTCCCACTGGAGAAAGATCTGTTGCCCTACTTTGTATTATCTTTTATTTTGCTCTTTATTTATATTTTGGGTTTCTTTTTTTTTTTTTTTTTTTGGTGCCGGGGATCGAACTCAGGCCCTTGTGCTTGCAAGGCAAGCACTCTAATCACTGAGCTAAATCCCCAGCCCCCTATTTTGGGTTTCTTATGTAAGAGAAAATGTGATATTTCCACGTGCGTGTCTGATTTATTTCACTTTATGGTTTCAGGGTGCATCCATTTTCCTCTAAATGATTCAAGTTTGTCCTTCTATTGTGTGTAAATACCACATTTTCTTTACCCGTTCATTTGTTGATAGATATATAGGTCACTTCCAAGATTTAGCTATTATGAATCATGCTGCTGTACAATTTTATAATAGTTAAATCTTGGAAACAGCCCATATGCCCATCACTAGATGAATGGATAAAGAAAATGTGATATTTATATGCAATGGAGTACTACTGTGCCATAAAGAAAGGATAAATTTGAATCATTTGGAGGAAAATGGATGCACTTCGAGACCATAATCTAAAGTGAAATAAATTGGACAGTGAAACAAATCTCCATTTTCTAATGGTCAGTGATGTTGAACATTTCTTCATGTATTTGTTGGCCATTTGTACTTTTTCTTCTGAGAAGTGACTATTCATGTCACTTGCCCGTTTTTCGATTGGGACTTTTATTTTGCGGGGAGTCTTTATACACACACACACACACACACACACACACACATACTTTAGTTCTTTGTGTATTCTGGATATAAGTCCTCTGTCTGGAAATAGCTGGCAAAATTTTTTCCCATTCTGTAGGTTGTCTCTTTACTCTGTTAATTGTTTCTTTTGCTGTGCAGAAGCCTTTTAATTTGGTATGTTCCCTTTTGTTGATTCTTGGTACTAGAATCAAAAATCCCCTCTGCAAGTGGGATTCTGTTCCTTGCCTATACCTATGACTTCAAGAGTTTTACCTGTTTTATTTTTAACAGGTTAAGTGTTTCTGTTTTAACATTCAGATCTTGATCCATTTTGATTTTGGTTTAGTACATATAAGAGATAGGGGTCTAGATTCAGTCGAGAATATCTTGCTTTTTGATGCCCTTTGCAAGTTAGGAGTAGAAGCAGAGGTAAAGGATCTAAGTTTTTGCTGCTTGGAGCAAAGCCTCTCATGTGGGTTAAATCATAGTTTGCTGAACCTTCATAGCCTATTTGCCTGACCTGTAAGCTTCTTGGGGCAGAGCAGGTGTCCGGCTCACCTGTGCTTCTTCTCGGCACTACAGTGTGGTGAAGACAGCGTGTGTGGTCTGAGAGTCCAGACCAACCTGGGTTTGCATCATGTGAGCTCCATGACTCTGGACCAGTTACTCAGCCTCTGCTGAGCCTTGGTCTTCCCCTCTGGATCTTGATGGTCCTGTGTGCAAGATGCTGTGTGGATTGCATGGCCCAGGGTCGGGTCTTACTGAATGAGCCACATTACTGAGAGAATTGGAGTTCATTTAAATACCCTCTGAACTTTATTTCTTGTTTCACTTCTGCTGGCTGCCTGACTCAGATCATTTACATTTGCACATTTTATAAATATACGCAGGTTTGGACAATAGAAGGTGCTAACATGTTGATTCCTGACAGCATAGCATGTTTCTTAACTTTGCTTTTATAAACTTGAACACAAGAACCATGTCAAATTTATCTTTGCATCTCCTAGAATTCCCAGCAGGAAGCCTGATTCTATATTGAAAAACAACAAATAGTTCTAAAATATTTCACTAAAATAAAAGTTCAAGTGCACATTCAGCAATTCATAGCAGAGTTAGCTTATTTATTCATACATTCGAGTACAGGCATGGGTGTATAAGTTCAAATTGTACCCTTAAGTCTGTGCCACCCAAGACTTGCCCTTACGGATTTTAATTACTTTAAATATCCTCAGTTTCTGCAAGATGTCAAGTGAACTCAGGGGAAGTGCTGTAATTGGCCACTATTTTTTTTTTTTTTTTTGGCCACTGTTGTTGATGTTGAGCATTTTGATGGAGGGGCCATAAATCGTAAAAGATCCATTTTCTATTTTCAGCAAGTGCTTTAAAGACAGAATTCAGGTAAACTAACCTGGCAGTACCCCAGCCTCATTTTGACCTTGACCATGTGAAGTGTCAGAAGGCTCAACTTTGGGTGTGGCCTTCTGCCAGGGAATCAAATCCCGTCCTAAGAACAGTCGAGAACTGAGTAGGGACTTAGCTGATACAATTGACCTGACTCTGTCACGAGGCAGGGCATGGTGCAGGGCAGGTTAGTTTCCCACCTGTAAGATGAGAAAGAATTCTGTGTGGAAAACATTGCTTTGCATTTTCCTGGGAGGCAGTATGGTATGCTGGGAAGAAAACTGTGTCAGGAATCCAAAGAGTGTATCTGAATCCTGTGCCTTACTCTGCTTCTAACTCAACACATTGGGACTTGCTTCCTCTCTCTGAGCCTCAGTTTCTCATTTGTAAAATGAGGCCAAACTGGAAGGCTTTTAAGGGCCTTTCTAGGTCCAGAATGCTATGTAGAAAACAGGCTGTTGGTGTAGAAATAGAGGGCTGGTGTGAAAGCCTCTCAAAACCTGTTTTCTCTTTGTCATTTATGCATCAGAAAATGACAGATGGCGAGACCTGGATAGGAAATGCCCTCTTCAGATTGACCAGCCAAGCGCCAGCATATGGGAATGCCTCCCTGAAAAGTGTCAGGACAGCTCACTGTGGCACCGGGAGGCTGTGACCACCTGTGCAGTGACCAGCTTGATCAAAGACCTCAGCATCAGTGACCACAATGGGAACCCCTCAGCACCCCCCAGCAAGCGCCAGTGCCGGTCACTGTCCTTCTCTGATGAGATGTCCAGCTGCCGGACGTCATGGCGGCCCTTGGGGTCCAAAGTCTGGACTCCTGTGGAGAAGAGACGGTGTTACAGTGGTGGCAGTGTCCAGCGCTACTCCAATGGCGCCAGCACCATGCAGAGGAGCTCCAGCTTCAGCCTCCCTGCCCGGGCCAATGGGCTGTCCTCGCCCTGCCACCAGGTGGGACTACACCATCGCTTTGGGGGACAGCCCAGCAGCCAAGGAGCACTGGGCTCAGCCCCTCGTGGACAGGCAGGCGACCCCTGGAGCCCTGACCCACACCCTGTGGGTGGGGGGCGGCTAGACCTGCAGCGGTCCCTCTCCTGCTCGCATGAGCAGTTTTCCTTCACGGAATACTGTCTCCCCTCGGCCAGCAGCACGCCGGCCTCAACGCCAGAGCCGGTGAGACGCTCCAGTGGGCTCTCCCGCAGCCGCTCCCAGCCGTGTGTCCTTAATGATAAGAAGGTCGGTGTGAAGCGGCGGCGCCCCGAAGACGTACAGGAGCAGAGGCCTTCCCTGGACCTTGCCAAGATGGCACAGGTAAGTGCCCCAGGGGTGCGGAGGGGGCTTCAGAAGCATTTCTGTGCTCCTGGAAGCCTCTGCTGGGCCTGGTCTGTCCTGGCCAAGTGCACAGTGCTGGTTTACAGAGATGCCCAGGAGTGGGTTCATTCCTGTGTTTTAAAAATCACACAAAGAAAGATGATTTCAAGTTTTTTTTTTTTAAAGTGTCTATTTCTCTGTTTAAAATGAGACATGCTCTTTCCCTGTGACGCATGCTGTCAGTGGTACAGGAGCAGACAGATGGTGAAAAGTAGGCGTTGGCAGGCCGTCCAATACGACTGAACACCGTAATCCCCTTCCAGCCCTTCCCTAGGGCCCTCTCGCCAGAACCCACCCCTGAGGCCTCTGTGAGACATACTCCCACATTCAGTATCACTACGATGACGCTGATCTAGGATCAGGGTCACAGTCATGGTGTCAGAGAGCAAGGCAGCAGGGGTGGGAATGTGTTCCTTTGCTTAAACCATTGAAAATGTTAGACTGCCAAGAAATGTGATCGGTAGCCTCTGTGGCATCTCTGTAACTGTCCTTGCCATTCCTGTAGTTAGAAGCTTCTGGCTAAAAATCTCTGACCCTTGAACTTCATCCTCTTTGTCTTGGGGCCCTGCCTTGTGCCTGTCAGCCTGAATGAGATGAACTTGAAGCTAGTACACTCTCAACTTGGATCTAGGACGGTCTCTGAGCCCGAGGGCTGGTTGCATTTGGTTCTTGCCAGGGAGTCCCAAGGGTGTGAGCATGATGGTAAGATCAGGTGTATGTTTGGTACTGTGACCACTGACTTTATGGATACAGAGGGGAGAACTGTTGGTTCTGTGTCCATCTAGATAGTCACGTTGTGCAGTGTTACGAGTTTGACCGTCATCATTTTTCTGGTCCTGTGAATAGAAATATCAATCACCTCTTGGTTTGCAGAGATGGAGATCCTGCTGGTAAGGATGGTCTTTGTGGGTTCGGCCTTGCTTTTTGCGGCACCAGCACCAGATCCAGGATAGCCAGGCTTGTGATGTCCACTCTCTTTCAGGTGGGGACGGTGTCTCTTCATAGAGTTTTCTTTTCTCTCCTTTAATTCTCCTTCTATTTTAGAGCACCCCACAAAAGAAGAGGTGCAGATATGTCCAGGCCAGAGTGTACCTGGCCTCAGAGTCCAGACTTTCTGGCCACTTTTGCTCAAGACCCCAGGTCCCAGCTGGGGAGCCAGAAGGTGAATTGGTAACATGCTGTGTCTTCCTATGTTCATGGGCCCCAAAGTTCCTGCCTCTCACCCAGTTTCTCTGTCTGCCATCTTTGCACTGGGTATATCCCTTTCTCTTTCCCGGGTAGCTGACATTTTTGGCTTGACTTGCTGGACAGTGGTTGAAGATATGCATTGAACATCAAGAGAAAGTTTCCTTTTGCAGAGATCAAATAAGCAAAAAGCTGGAAAGGTGACAATTTTGGGTGACTCTTGAAGGAAATTGAGAGCCCTGAGTTCTGGATGTGATACATAGTCTCAGATAAATTTTTAATGCTGAGTTTATTAGCTAATAAGCTAGAGAGGTAATAAAAACAACTTACACATGTTATTGTATTTTACTAGCCACGGGTTGGAATAACACCACTGGCATCACTGAAGACATTTTCCAGCTTTACATTGGGTAGAAACTCTTTAAAAATATGTTATTTGATAGGGCTATGCCCAGGTGTATAGGTTGCTTCATTGACTCCAGGCAGGCCTCCAAGATCCAGGATGGTTTACTCAAGTCCTTGGAGGTTGCCTTAGTTCAGCCTGTCTGTCTTTAGCTGCCTGCTCAGCAGCTGGTCCTGTGGTAGGGTGGCGCACAGAGAAAGTGGAAAGGGACCCCTAGGAAGGAAAGTGTGTGTATCCAGTGGCCTGTAGCCAGGGCCCTGAAAGAGCCATGGATCCTGAGCCAACTCCCACCAAGCATCCAACTGTGACCCACCCTCTCCACAGGGCTCTGTGGCTTTGCCTGCTTTGGCATCCTACTGGATGATCTATGATGTTAGGATGTGGGCCTTACTTTTCTAGGGGGCCCAGGGGACCAGGCCTAGGGCAGTCCTTAGTCAGGACCCTAGTGTAGAGCCTTGGGCCAGGGTACCCAACAAAAAGTGGGCATGTTGCTAGTGTACATTGCCAAGGGGTGGCTGGCCTTAGGCATTTGCCCACAAACACCTTCCTTTGTGTACTATGTACTCAACATTTGTAACTACCAGGAAGTGTACAGAATCCTCCTTCCTATGGGAGAGAGGCATATAGGTGGCTTTGCATATCTGTGGAAGGGTTGTCCTCAGGGTTGTCAGCAGCCCCTAAGTCCATAAGCTTACTCTGGACTCTGTTTCATGGGCCTTTGATCTTGGTTTATTCATTTGCTCCACTTGAGTGATCTTGTGAAGGAGCCCATTTGCACATGGCTTCTGGGACCAGGTGTGTGAACACTTCAGATTAAAGGTGCAAAAGGTGTAAAATGCCTGTTTGATTAGACCTTTGGAACAGCTGGGTATTCAGATAAAAATACCTCTGGAGAGGTCCTCAGAGAGGCTGATAGAGGCCAGGCATTAGGGCCCAGAGCAGACCTGGATGGTGAATGAGTGTGCAGGGTCTTCCCTCTGGCCCTTAGTCCACAGCCAGAGGGGCAGTGGGAACCAGAGCCCCTCCAACCCACCAGGAGAAGGGCCAAGGGAATCAGACAGCAGGGGAGGGCAGAGAGCTGTGAGGTATTGCCCCACCTTTGTCTGCATCACAGCTGGTTTTAGCAGGAATAAGTGACTTGGGCGTAGACTTCGTGGAAGAAGCAAGTGTGACCTCAGGACTTGTCTATTCCAGCCCCTCCTGGGGAAACTGAGGCTTTGGTGGTCACTAGGTCCCCCAGGGCCCTTCTGGACATGGTGCTTACTTTCGGATCTCTATTTAGGAGGGAACATTGACAAACCAGAAGGCCTCCAGAAGAGGGGCAGGAAGCTGGAGCCCTCAGCACATTGCGTAACATCTCCGTGCAGCAGACATCACTACCACCAGCATAGGGGTGTGGGAGGAATAAGAGAAATAAGTATGTGTATAATATGTTCAGCTGTGTGCATGCACATGTGTATTTGCGTCTGTGTGTGTGTATGTACATACAAACGTACTGACTGCCTGACGCAAGGTGATGCTGACAGATTACTTTTTACCATCGTCATAGTCTCAGGGCCTGCAGGAGGGTGTGGCTCATTGTGGGTGACTCCAGGTCAGAACTGAGGTAGCGGTGAGTGTTCTGGGGGCACACTCAGTCTATTGTAATGTAAGAACACCTTTATTTCTTCTGTCCTTTTCCTGTCCTCCCTTCCTGTCTTTACCATTTGCTGCTTCTTATTCGACATCCTTTTGCCTCTGTGTGTGTGTGTGTGTGTGTGTGTGTGTGTGTGTGTGTGAGTGAATATGAAGGATCCTGCCATCATCTCCATGTTGAGAGCTGAGGGTTACCAAATGGTGACAGGATCAGATTTGTCCTCCGCCAAAGGAAGTTGGTCGTATCTAAACATTCTTGTCTCATGTCTGTTGCCCTTGAAACTAGAGTAGAAATAACCTAAGAGCCCACGAGCAGCCCACCTCTTCGCAGCCATATCCCTGGGCTGTAGTTGTCATCAGCCAGCCCAGTGGTCCTTGTCTCTCGGCATGAGGATGAGACATGGGATGAGGGTGTACAAATTGCTTTCAGCTTGTCCTTGAGCATGTCTTCTTAAAGCCCCAATGACAAGATTGTGGGCAGGGACACCAAACAAAGCTGCCGAGTCCTGGGTGAGGAGAGCCCCAAAGGGGAGAGTGACACAAGTGTAGAACTGTTCACCCTCTCTCTACTTGTGATTATGACCACTTGACTCCACCGAGTGAGCTGCCTAAAGGCAGCCAGGGCTCAATGTGCTGGATCCTGCCTGGGTGTGATCCTGCTGCCCTGTCTGTGTTGCTTTCCTCATCCTCTGGCCTTTGAGTTTCCTGCTGCCTGGGTTTTATTTGATGCTATAGACTCCCCTTTGCACAGCAGCAGTGTGTGCCCCAGAGGGGAGGGCCCAGCCTGAGCAGTGGAGTTGTCTGTCAGTAGTACTTTTGCTGACATTGCTAGTAGCTGTTTACCCGAGACCTGGTGTGATCACCAAGCACTGGTTGTCTCCTGACAAGACTCAAGCTATATGTGGCCATTTAGACCTGGATTAGGTATGGGAACAAAGAGTACAGAAAAAGCAACAGTTAATAAGATTACCCCTTGAATACCATGCCCCTGGGCATTCTAGTCTTTGCCTTATTTTTAACTCCAAGCTGGTCAGTTTGAAAGAGAAACAAATTGTATTTTTCAACAGTGCTTCAAACAGAAGCAAGACATTCACAGGGAGAGGTCAGGGTTCCAAAACAGAGGTTTGATTGATTGCAGCTGCCCACACACTGTATCCCCCGAATCTCTGTGAGGAGGCCTCAGAACAGGCAGCAACTGTTGAATTACCAGATGTTTGCGGGACCCATGAAAGCTGGCCAGGGCATTTGGGGAGATGGGAAGAGCATGGGGTGCAAATGAGCATGACAACACATGTTTAGAAAGCCACTGAGAACTGGGGTCATGTTGCTGAGTGCAGGAGACCTGGGTTGACCAGGGGCACCCCTGGCCAAGGGGCTTTATTCAGCACTCAGCAGAGGCTTTCTGACACGTGCTTAGCAATAACTCATGGCTCTTTGCTGGGCAGAGTCATCTGAGGGTGAAGCTCCTTCTGGCCAGCCTTCTGCTCTCTACTCTGTGGGGCCACCTTAAACAAGGGTCAGCAGTCCTCCTAGTCGCCATGTGGAGTGACTCTTCATACCATTAGCTGCATACCTTGTCCAGGTAGCCCCGGCAGCTGCAGGCCACCTGTGCTTTTCCTTGGCCAAGTCCCTGGGTCGTAGGCCTGGTTGGCCTGAGTCTTTGTGGCCTTCTGTCCACTCTGCCAGTTGCCAGACACTTCACCTGTTTAGACTGCCCGCTGCCTTGCACCCTTAGCCCCCTTCCTGCCGCAACGGGAACTGTGCCAGTGGTAAATAGAATTCAGATTTGAATCAAACTTTACAACATGAAATGCACCATTGGCTTAAGGTCTGCTGAGACAGGTAGGCTTGGAAAGCCTGAGAATTCCAGTTGGAATGAAAGAAATGCTAAGTAAGGTAAAAGAAAAAAGCCTCTGTAGGCTTATGGGAATAGTTGCTTCAGACTTGGAAGAAGATGGGACAGACTGGAATGAAGGAAGAGCACCTGTAGGACTCGGACTTTCCAAGTTTGTGGTTGCTCAGCAGCGGCAGTGTTGGGCATTGAGTTAACGTGCCTCCTCCTGTGCTCTTGACAAGCATTGCTAATCCATCATGGCTGTCTTTTCAGGTGAACTCAGAGGAGGCCATCTTGGCAATCACTAATTGATCAGTGGTTGAGCATCACCTGCTGTCTCTGCTCTGGTTTGTCTCCTCACTCCTGGGTGATACTTGTATTGTGCAGGGAGAGTTGATGACTTGCCCAGAGCCACTCGGTTAGTCAAGGAGCCCCAGAAGGTGGGAACTGGGGCCTCCTGACCCCAGGTTCATTGTTTCTACTAGTATGCCTGGCCTGGGTGAGAACCAGCCCAGTTGGGCTTTCTTGCTAACTGATTCTCATGGAACATAGTGAGTGTGGCGTATGAAACGGGAGCATTGGAGTCAGATAGACTGGAGGCTCTGCCCGCATTCTGCCACTCCTGAGCCATGTGCCCTTGGGCAGTCACTTAAATTCTAAGCTTCCGGGTCCGTGTTTGTATGATGGGAATAGCAGTTTCTTTGGGGGACACGAGGAAGGCTCATATAGCATGGATCCAGTGTATGGTTGGCACTTGAAGATGGCAACTTTGACTAACAGAAAGCCGAAGCTTGCTCCTTATCTCCTGCTGCAGCTCCCCTGGTGTGGCCATTCTGGCCACTCACTCATCTTGCCACTCTTGGCAGGCAGGTTCCTGGTGGCCACAGAGCAGGCTGAGATTGGGGAGCTCGACCTCTGGTCTTCCTTTGCTCTCAGAAATAGATGTGTTGGTGGTACTGTAGCCCCAAGGGGTAACCCCTCCTCAGCTATCTGGACCGCTCTCAGCTGTCCCCAGTTGCCATTCCCAGGTTGCATAAGCAATCTGCTTAAGGTGACTCGGATCAGGGCCCAGTGTTGACACAACAGCTTTGATCTCTAGGGAAGAGAAAAATAGAAAGAGTTCATCTGGGGCTGTGCCAAGGAGGTGGCTTTTATGCCACTTGGTGATTTTCCATGCCTCAACTGAGAGCCATTCTTTTTTATTCAGTTTTGCTTTCTTTAGTATGGGATTTGAACCCATGGGTGCTGTGCCACTGAGCTACATCCCCAGCCCTTTTTAGTTCTTCTTTTGAGACAGAGTCTCACTTTATTGCCAGGCTGACCTCAAACTTGTGATCCTCCTGCCTCAGCCTCCCAAGAAGCTGGGATTACAGGTGGATACCACCATACCTGGCAGTTGAGAGCCATTCTGAGGAGAGGATGTTTGAGGTGATGAGGTGATGAGGTGATGATGCTTCGGGGGGCTCCCAGGCTTTCTGGAGCGTGTGCCTTCTCTTCCCAAGGCATTTGTCCAGATGATAGCCCCCGAGGCTCTCTGGGTATGCTAGGAGACTCCAGGAGGCCCTGCCTTTGGGAGGCCGCAGCCCCTCAGAGGCCATCTTCAGCCCTGCACTGGGCAGTCAGCGTGTGGGCTGTGTGGCCTGTGCCTCTGACCACTTCAACTCCGAGGGTGCACAGAGGAGGTGAGAGAAACCCTCATGTTGTTCCCAGGTTGCTGAAGGAGAAATGGAGAACATGGGCCAAGAAACAAGGGGACAGGGGCCGCATGGGGGAGCAGGGCCTCGTGCTAGAGCCCAGCTCAGTTCTCATCCTCAACAACTTAAATTCCTCTGTACCTCAGTTTCCCCCATCCAGGAGGTAGGTAGGGTGGCAGTGCCTTCTCTCACTGCATTAAGCGAGGTCATTTGTGTGAAGCACTTGGCACTCAGGACCTTGTTTGCTCAGGATAAGTGCTGGGTAAGAGTCATCTGCTGTACTAGGGGCTGGATTTTACAAGTAAGGGAGAAATTTGTTAAAAGAAGGAAACTAAAAAAAAAAAAAAAAAAGAAGAAGGGAACTGCATTTCATTAGGGGTTAATGCTTCACCTCGGGGATGTCCCTCTCTGCAGCTCTGTGCCTGCTCCGTCCCCCAGCAGGGGGGTTTCCAAAGGCCTCAGGGAGTTGCTGAGCTATAGCGCTGGGGTCTGAGCCTGGTCTCTCTAACTCCGAGGGTTTCACTTGGCATGTTATAGAGGAGGCACAGTGTGGCCTGCCATTGGCACAGAGCTGCATTTGGCGTCAGAAGACTGGAATTTGAGAACTGGCTCTGCCATGTAGCTGTACTGTGACTGTGAGCTGGTTGCCCTGCTTTTCTGAGCCTGAGATTTCTGACCATGCACATACCTGCCCAAATACGGCCGTGGACGTCAGAGCTACCTGGGAAGCCAGGACACTGCATATTCCTAGCCCTTGCTCCAAAGAGTCTGAATCTGCTCCATAGCAGACGTGACCTTGGCTCATCTCAGGTGGAGAGGGCATTACACGTTGAGGCCCCTTGGTTAGCAGCCTGGATAAGGAAAGGGCTGACCTGGAGAAAGGGTTCAGGAGCCCAGCCTTCTAGCCTCCAAGTTGCTAGGGTGAGCATCTGCTGGGCTGCTGTGCCCGTAGAGCATCAAAGAGCACTTGGGGTGAGCTGTGCTGAGTTGGGTACAGGACTGCTTCAGAAGGGTGTGGAAGAACTCTTCTTGTATATAGTACTGGATATTTCCAAGGCATGGTTTATTAAAGATCAGTTCCACATCCCTGTTTGATATCCCAAGTCTTGTGTTTAGTGGCAGAGCGAATGACCAGGAATCCATGTCCTCTGTCCAGATGCAACGTGTGTGGTACTTTGGCTCTTGGGAAGTATTTGAAAGAATCCAGGCTTCCAGAGTGTTCTCAGAGCACATTGGAATCAGTGCCGCAAGGGAAACAAGTCAGGGGCAGAAACAGCAGTCATAGCCTGGTGTGCAGGGCGGCCTCTAGGAGGAGTCAACTTGTGGCTGAGTCTCAAGGACGTGCAGGAGTCTGCCATGGGAGGAGGGCAGTGTCCCAGGCAGGAGGTACGTGTGTGCAGAGATCAGCACCAGGAAGTGGCTAGAAGGAGAGGCACAGCGGGCCTTCTCAGTAGGTTCTCAGAAGACATTTAACTTTTATTCTGAGTGTGGAGTAGAAGTATTTGAGGGTTTGTGGAAAGGGAAGAACAGCATGCCCTAAAAATCTCCTTCAGGCTGAGATGAGCAGCATGGACTGAGGGGTTTTGGGGAGGCAGCAAGGCTGACCAAGAGACTTGGCAAACGTGGTGGGCTAGACTGGAGTGAGGGCAGTAGACATGGTAACTTGTATTAAGGCCACAAAAAATATTCTGGGGGTGGGACCAGTGGACCTGCCAAAGGATTATTCCTGTTATTGGCTTCATGCTCTCACTTGGCGTAGACCTCACTGGGCAGAGAATCAATCATCCTACCTCCCCAAAATGGTAACTTCTTTTGAGCTACTCTGTTTAGAATTTGCTGATTGTAAATCCCTTTTGTTATCTGATCTGCAGCCCTCCTTTGACTGTATTTCTTCTTGATCTTTTTTTCAGTAGAAATGAAGTCTAGTGGATCACCATGACTCACTTTGTTTCTGCAAGTATCCATGGAACCATCTCACCCCCAATCTTGGCTCCCCAGTGGTTTGCCAGCCTGGGTGGCTCTGTCCTCTCTGTGGAGGCTCAGTTAGTCTGTCCTTTTCTGTCCTTGTCTGTTTGAAGCTGGGTTCCCTGCTCCAAACCAGGGGCTGGAGGAGAACTGGGCGGCTTAGGGTCACAGGAAGATTCTGTCATGGTTTGCGTATTTGTCACGCTGGATCTCATCTCAGCTGTGCCACATCTGGTCATTTGACAACAGCTGGGGCAGCAACTCTGGAAAACAAGGGGTCTGCCATGGTATCTCTAAATCTCCTAATAAAGCTGGATAATCCTCAGCTGGGCCTCAGAGGATGCAGAGGTGGGGGGTGCTTGACAGGCCCCAGAAGAATTTGGCATTCCCTGTCTTGTTCCTGCTCCCTCCTCAGGGATATCGAGATGTGCCCTGTCAGAAGGATCTCTAATGCCTTGGTGAGCTTGGGGCCTGTAGGGCCCATCAGAGCTCCGGTGAGGGCCAGAGCAGAAAACACAGAGGTGTTCCCAAGGTGGACATGCGACTGATGACTCAAGCACACCTGACGCCTGTCTGTGCTTGTTCCCAAGATCATGCAGCCTGCTGGCTGCCGTGGATCCACCGTAGCACACAGTCTTAATTGGCCTGTTTTGCCTTTTGCTCTGTGGTCCTCTGTCATCCCAAACACTACTCCAACAGCATCTCCCTGTTGATAGGAGCCCTTTCTTTAGGAACATTTCTGTGGTTTCAGCCATCCTGCAGTTCGACCCTTTTTTGTAGTTTCAAGCTGCAGTGGAGAAATAGAGCAAGCAGATGCCACATAGAAGAGCAAACCCTTTGCCGCAGGCCCTGCGCTGGTGGGGCCTGGTCTGACTAGACTCAGAGTGGGTGTTCATTGCCTATTTATGGCTAAAGGATTAACAATGCCTCCTTTGAAAGTTACATAGAGTAGGACATGTGGCTAATTCCTTTTTGGGAGGGGGAATGGTGACTTTTTCTTCTTTTTTTAATCTTTTAGAAAACAAAAGAAATGGTTGGTTCCAGAATGCAGTGCAACCACCAGAAGCTTAATTCGTGAGCAGTAGCAGCGAGCTCACATCAGTATGTGTTGTTAAAGGTCATCAGGCACCCAGCCTCTTCCTGGACACTATAGGGCTACATCCTGCATTTACTCTTATGGAGCCACTGTGTGGCAGGGTTGGGGGATGGCACAGCCGTCCCCTTGCCAGAGTGTGGGGGGAGAGTACAGCAGGCCCCCTGGATCAGCAAGGCCAGTCAGAAACTACCCATTAGATTCAAGGAATTCACAGAATGGTCGTTAACTGCAGTTGCTGAAGAGCCCAAAAGCTGAGGGGAGAGCCAAGGTAGCCCAGAGAAGCAACTGCAGGAAGCTCTTCCTGTGGCCCAGGACCACAGGGCACAGGCTACACTTCCAGATGCTTGGCAGCCTGCAGTGCATAGGCCCCTTGGGCTGGGCATCTAGAAGGTGGTAGTGAGGCTGGTCCGAGTGTGCTAGAGAAGTACCACTCCAGAAGCAGCTGCTGAGGATGGACAGACTGCACTGCCCTGCTGAGTCACGCCGTGCATCCACGTGACAGTGACAGCATAGGAAGCAGACGGGTAGGAGGTCTTCCTCCCTTATCCAACTTCAGCTTTCCTTGGCATTCCGCGGAGTTTGAGTGCCTTGTGGCATCTTGAACATGACTGGAGGTTGCTCTCGAGTTTTCCTCTGTCCTTGCCATTTGCTGTTCCTTTGGCAAAGCCTTGCCTGAGTCTGCTGGGCATCTGCATGTGGCTGGGGCCTGGGGGTGTTCCTGCGCAGACAAGGTCACTTGAACTGGTGATATGTTCTGTGAAGAAAATCAGACAGGCTGGCAGAATTGGGATCACCGGGCAGGGGGAGAAGAGGTAGAAGTAGACAACTGTAGACTGGAGGGACAGGGTACCTGATTGAGGAGGGGAAATTTGTGTAGAGACCCAGGTGATAGCCGTCTTCAGCCATGCCCAGAGAGTGAGGGGAACACCTGTGGAGGGAGAGCAAACCACCATTTGGGAGGGGAAATAGGCATCGCCAGTGCAGGGCACAGCCAGGCCTGTGTGAATGGGGTTCCTGAGTGGGGGGAAGAGGCACTCAGAGGTCAGCAGGGCTTTTTTCTGAGCCCAGGATTTGGATGTCATTGGAGCTTTGAAGCCAGACTCCAGTGGGGTGCCCTGAATCAACGGCCTAACCCTATTGCTATGAGAAAACCAAGAGGCAAGGAGGTCATAGCAAGAAGGCATGTTGGAGTGAAACCACACCCAGGAAGGCCTTTAAGGCAGGACCCCAGTGTGGGGGAAAAGGTGGAGGAAGTGAGTCAGGTGCCTCCTTCCAGTGCCTCTTGTAGCGTGAGGTGCCACCTCTCATACTCTGCTGTTGCCCATTGGCAGCGGATGGCCCAAGGCCCCCAAGGGTGCCCCCTAAGTCATCCCTTCCCACATCTGCACACATGTCAGCCTGGTTCTGACTCCGAGAACCTGATACCCAACTCCTAATTTATGGACAAGCATTTTGGGTCCCTGCCTTGGACATGTGATTCTCCCAAGGGACCCCAGGAGAGGCTCCTCTCTTTTGACTTCTCAGGGAAAAAAATGGAGCATCAGGGCTGTGTGTTTGCTTGTGAGTGGTGGAGCAGTGAATGGTGGTCTGCTTAGTCTTTGGTGCCCCACTTCTCCCAAGGGTTGCCTGCCTTTGTTCATCATTTGTGAACCATGGGTCCAGGCAAGACTTGGGTTGTGCTCTTAGCTTTAAGTTCCCTGATAGTAAAGAGGCATCAATAACATCTTTACCAAGGGGCCGCTTATAGTCTTTGGCCTAGGGCCTGGTACGCAGGATAGTCTCAAAAAGTGTGGCTGGGCCTATAAATGGATGGACCTTCAAAACTCTAATGGCCTGACTAGCCCTTCCCAGCCCCTGGGAAGACTGCAGTTAGGGGATCCAGAAGTTCTGGAATTGGTAAACCAGGTGTGGAGCATAGGCGACCTTGAGGTTCAGCTCTGTGGCCTCTGGGAGGGCACTTCAGCTTGGCCTGTGCTGAGTTCAGGCAGATCCTAGTACAAGGCTACACATAAGGGAGAACGGCCCAGCCATGTGGCACCCTACCATGCTGAGTGGAGGCATGTGGAAAAGTTCAGGTTTGTCCCTCAGGTGGGCCTGTCCACGATTTGGAATTATCTTATTACCCAAAGCAGAATCTTTGTGACCTATTTTTTTGTGACTTTGCAGGAAGATATCTGCACCCTTGGCCATTGCCATCTCCCCTCCCAAATGGCTTGTCATGAGTGGTGAGGCAGGGTCCAGGCCCGCCTGGCACTTTGCTCAGCCTCCCTTCTCTGGCTGCTCCACTGCTGTTTTGGTGCGCCTCACCCTTCCCTGAGAGGCACCTTTGAAGGGGCTGTTTTGCCAGGGTGCTGGGAGAAGAGGATGGTTTTCTGTGTCCCAAAAGAAGGTGCCTGTTAGACCCTGACTGAGCTGACTCCAGACTGCAAGAGGGGCAAGTGGTTGCAATACAGATGGCTGTGAAACACCAGGTCCTGTTTATTTACACTTGGGGCAGCACCGCCCCCATTTTTTTTTTTTCATTTTTTTTAATTGGTCTGTTTTAGATATACGTAATGATAACATTCATCATAAGGAATTTGTACCTGTAGATGATACATCTTGCTGCTGCTTTTTTTCCCATTCCCCTCCCCCTTCCTTCAACCCCTCTTCCCCTCATTTACAAAGCTTTGTTTCCATTTTTTTCCTTCTATTATCTTTTTTTGGTCCCTCCCTTCCTTTCCCCCTCCCCTCTCCCTTGTTCCTCTTCCCATTTTAACAGTTTCTTCCCATTTCCCAGTATCTCTTATACATTTTGGTCCTTATTTACACTTTTGGTTTCTCACACCAGAGAAACAATGCAGCATTTAAACATGCGTGTCCAGTTTATTTCACTCAAGAGTATGGTCTCAAGGTGCATCCATTTACCTAGGAATGTCTCAAGCTTATCCTTCTTTTTGGCAGAATAGTAAGTACTCCATTGTATTAAGAAACCACATCTTTTTTATCCATTCATAAATTGATGGGCATTTGGGCTGTTTCCAAGATTTAGCTGTTACAAACTGTGCTGCTATAAACATGGCTGCATATATATCCCTGTGGTATTAATTCTTTTGGGAAGATACCAAGAAGAGAAATAAGTGAGTCAAATGGAACCTCTTTCTTTAGTTTTTTGAGGAATCTCCACACTGATTTCCACAATGGTTGCACCAGTCTACATTCCCACCAACAATGAAGAAGGGTTCCTTTTCCCCCACAGCTCTGCCAGTGTTTGTTATTGGCTAATTTCTTGATAATAGTCATTCTTTCTAGAGTGAGATAGAGTCTCAGCATTGTCATTTCTTGTCTACCCCTTTTCACATGTAATATCCCAGCAAGGAGAGAGGGTACTTATGGGCTGCCAGGGCCTCCCTCTCATCTTATCTTTCTGTCTCAATGTCTCATGTCCCATGGGGCACTCAGTGCCATGGTCACGTTCCCCAGATAGTTCTAACTGTATCTACTCTTGGCATCCACACATGCCCTGAGTCAGCTTTGATGGTTGGAACCCAGCTTTAAACAGGCTAATCCACCTAGAGAATTCCCATCTCACTTCTGTCCAGAACAGTCCTGGACAGTAATGGAGTTTTTTGAGGCTGAATGATAAATAAAAATAGGGACAGATATGCAGGCAGGGGAGTCAGTAGCAGGAAACACTTCATTGGGTGAAGTCAGATAGGTACTCCGAAAGGCCCCAGCGGAAGGGCAAAGCAGCAGTGTTGGGAAGAGCATTGTAGCAGATGTCGGTTGGTGCAATATTAACTGTTCAGCAAAGAAAGGGAGATCTCATTTGAAAGGGTGTGAGGCTAATTGTCACTCAGCGGAGACCCCAGATCTCCAACTTGATTCAGAAGGAAAACTCAGCAGATACTCCACATTTGCATCTGTTTAGTCCTGTTTAGTCTTAGGACGCTGGAGACGGGCTGGCTGGGTTCTTCCAGAACCAGGAGTCAGATGGGCCTGGCACAGAGTTCTGGTGAGCTACTCACTGGGCGGTGGCCCTGGGCAAGTCACTGCCCTCCTTGGGCCTGTATCATCTCGCTGTGATGCAAGGAGTCAGCAGCCTAAATGAGTGTTCTCAGAGCATTGAGAAAACAGGTAGGTGTGTCAGGTGCCCTTGAGGACAGCGTCATCACCACTGCCATTGTTACTTTTTCCACTGCTTGTGATTGTGAAGCAGGATGGTTGTTTCTTGTAAGACTTTCCATTGAAGCATCACCAGGGGCATCGTTGTCATTAGCTTGAGGGTCAGCCCCACGGGGCCGGGGCTGGGAGGCGATAGTGGGAGAAAGTGGGCCACAAACATAGTTCTAAATTTTCCAGTCGTCACAGTTAAAAGGAAGAAAAAACAAGTGAAATTAATTTTAATAATATATTGTATTTAACTCAATATTTCAAAAATACTATCAACATGAATCAATATAAATAAATCATTAATGAGATACTTTATGCTCTTCTTGAGTACTAAGTTTCTGAGCTACAGTGAGTGTGTCATCCTTAGCATGGGTCTCAGTGCTCTCCGGCCACATGTGGTGGCACCTGTCGTGGGCAGTCACAGGCCAGAGGTCATGCTGTATTAAGGGTCAGTCACAGGCCAGAGATCACACTGTAGTGAGTGGCTGAGCTGTCAGGCCCCAGAGCCTGTGACATAGCAGAAAAGGATGTCTTGGGTGTGGGTGAAGAAGTGAGTTGGAGTCAGCTTTGGCTGAAGTGACCTGACTGCCACTCAGACCCTTTCCTTCCGTAGGTCCCGCGTACGTGCCACCTGGTACAGGAGGGTTTGGACAAAAGGCTCCTTTCTGCCGTGCTGGGTTCTCTGGGGCTGTGCTTTCTCTGCCACTGGAGGAGCGAGCCACAGGGACTCTGAGTAATGGAGTGTCTGTGTGCTCTCAGGGTTGTTCCATCAGGGAACTAAAGACACATAGGCCTGCCTGTTTCATCCCGCTTGTGGGGCACTTCCAGTCCAGGAGGCCCCAGGGAGCTTGCCATTTCTCTGATCATCCTCTTTTTGGCTCTGGGTGCTTTTTGCTACTGAAGTTACTCTATCCACTCAGCCTCTCTCGGGGCTGGGGAGATGGGAGGTAGCAGTAGATGAGGTGGGATAAGAAGCCTGGGGCTTCTTATGGGATTGTCATAGGGATCCTGAGAAGATGGCTTTGCAGTGAGCGACAATCCAGGGCTGTTTCTGTGTGCTTGTATTGCTTTTGACGATGAGGCTGTGATTCCTTCTCACAAAACCCCAAACGCAACCACCTAAGTGGTCTGCACAGTGGACCAGCTCCAGCTCCTGTCTGCAGGGAGCTATTGGAGGGGGAACACTCAGCTGTGTTGCAAGCCTAGAATGGCGCAGAGGCAGGTATGGGCAGGGTCCAGGGTGGAATGTGGCAGGGGTGGTCACTGACCAGGCAGAAGTTTCTGGAGCTGTTCTGTTTTTGACGCTTGGTGGCCTCCTAACCGGACTTTTCTGGAAAATTGCGTTTATGGCTCCAGTTTGCCCCTTCCTGCCAGGAGGGATTTACAGGAATGTCTGGCTTTCAGCTTCATTTGCCTGGGAGCTTCAGGGACATGGCCTCATCTACCATGGGAACATTCTGGGCCCTCAGATTCCAGGGAACTTCAGATTCCAGCTCACAACCACTCTGTAAGCCTGTTTAAATCAGCATGTACTAATTTAATACTGTATATGAGTACCTAAGTGAGGGGCTCTGGGGACACCAGTACACGTAAGACCCTATCCCTTCCTGCAAGGTACTTGCAATATACCGAGGGCTGGATGGAGGCAACTGTGTCTGTGAAGCCAGATGCAAGCCAAGTTAGAGCGAGAGAAGGTAATTGTATCCTTGAGGACCTGGACTCAATTCTAGATTCATCCTTTTGTTCAGCCATCATTTATTTACCAGGCATCTGGTGTGTGTCAGGTCACTGGTAGGCTTCAGGGATGCAGCAATAGTGAGGACAGTTAGCAAGGGCTGCCTGGAGGTCAGAGCTCCAATGCCATCCCTTAAACATGTGGAGAGGGATGTCCCACTGGCTGTGTGACCAGTGCTCTGAGCTCTACTCTCTAAGCCTTGGTCTCCTTACCTGTTAACAGGTATAATGGCCATTGCTAGGACAAAATAAGATGATAAAAGCATGGCATTCCCTTTGCACTTAATACCTGTGCAGGAGGGTTCAGTGAGCAGCCCAGGCCAGCTTTCAGTGTGGTAACTGGAATTTGAGTCTCATTCTGGCTGTGGGCAAGTAGAGGGCAGGGAGAGAAAGCTGTGCCTATGTGTTTGGTATCCGCAAGTGGGGAGGGGGGCTGTGGGAGCCATGCAGAGAGCTGGAGGCTGTGAACTGCCTAGGCCAGGAGCCCTCAGGCAGTCCTACAAGCCTGAGAGCCCAGGGCCTGGTGCAGACAGATGGGCCACGGGCTGGAATTGCCCTCTATGAGGTTACACAGGGAGGCGCTTCCTCTTGGTCATCTTTCCCTCACCAGCAAGAAGGAGCTTAGCCATGTTTGACCTTGGGCAGGTAAACTGAGTCCAAAGTGGCATCTTTTTCCGTCAGGAGCGGAAAAGCCTGGGTTGAGCCATGAAGGGAGGTGGCTGTGGGTGGCTGTGGCCTCAAGCAATGAGACGATGGGGCAGGTGACTTAATTTCTCTGTGCCTTCTTTTCTTGATCTGAAAAATGGGAAGGGGAGTTTACTAGATTAGCGCATGAAAGAATTTAGTAGGGCCTGCACATAGCACATGCTTGGTAAACTTGTGCCAGAATCCTGGACTACCTTGTTCCTTTCGGTGGCTGGGGGCCACCAAGAGAAAGCCCAGACCACCCGGTCTTGGGCACAGCCAGGTTCTTCCTCTTGTCAGTCTTCCAGGAAGCTTGTGGCAGGTGGGGCCAGCATCCCGCAGCCCTGGGGGCCTGACCCCAACATGTTCCAGTTGCCCTCTCTTTAAAGTGGAGCCGATCACCTCTCACCATGTAGCTGCCGCCTGAGCTTCTCTGTGCCTGGTGTTGTGTGGACCTTGAAACTCATGAAGTGACTGGAAACCATCATGGCCTCATGCTCAGCACTGATCCCATGTCAGCTCGCTTCAGCCTCACTGCGCATGTGAGCTTCTTACTGTAAGAGAAGCTTAGGCCCCGGAAGCATTCAAGTCCTTACCTGAGGGACCCTGGAAATTTGGGCCAGAGCTTGAGGTTGGTGGGAGGAGATGAGCTCAACCCCCAGCAGGCTTGGAGCAGATAATACTGGTCTACAGAGTCCTGAGGGTAGAAGTAGGAGGATGTGGGCTGCTGGTAGGTCTCCTCAGAGAGCAAGTTCTGCAGTAAATCAAAGTGCACAGCGAACCCTTCTTAAGGGACTTAAAATGGCCACAGAAAGCTTCCAGCTCACCGTTCACAGTCATTTGACCATCACCAGGTTTTGCCCAGCTGTTTGATGGAAATTCAGAATTCGGCCCCCACCCTAGACCTGTCAACTCAGAATCTGTTTTAACAATTGGCTCATGTGCTCCTTAGCTTTTTTTTTTTTTGGTTCTGGGACTCAAACTCAGGGCCTCCCACTTGCTAGGCAAGTGCTCTACCACTGAGCTAAGTCCCCAGCCCCCAAGCTCCTCACTTTTGAAAGTAGCTGGAATATAGGACGTGGACCTCTGTGGGAGGCCATCTGTAGATTTTCTTTGGCCCTAGGCAGTCCTTGCAGGTTCTTACTGCAGCTGAGGATGGGGGAGTTGGTTTGTCCCTGACCCAGAGTCTGCCTGGCAGCCATCCTAGGGCTGATCTTTCCCTGGTCAGAGGGTTTGGTTCAGCTGCCTACTCAGCCTCCTTCTGTACTGTCCCTACTTCCCAGGAATGACAGTGTGGTTTGTGTGAGGGACCGTTCGCTGGAGCCCTACCTTTGTTTGGCCAGGCGCAACCCTTGAATCTTTGGTCAGCATGCAAATGACAACTCTGATAACTCTTGTTACGTGCAGGCATCATGCTTGCACTTTGTGTATGTGTCCCATAGTCCACCACATTCTCTGGGCAGGGATGCTGCTATGGAAGGAAGCACAGCTTGCCTGATTGTTCCCTGACCTTGTTTCATGAGGAAGTAGTGACTGAGGTGCCCTTCTCTTTGGTAGCGTCCATTGCTTCTATGCCAGGCTACCCCAGGTCATTGACGGGAGAAAGAAGACAAAGAGCATGCCCAGAACAGCTTGTGATATTTTAGAGTCACACTTATGTGATGTTGAAAGATAAGGGTGAGTGGGAACAGGCTTAGATTTGAACTGGTCAGGGCTTATCAACAGGCAGTTGGTGTTAGAGGTGTGGTGGCCTAGCAGTAGCTGGGGAAAAGCCTCTGAGGTGTGTGACAAACGTGAATGTTGGTCTGTGTCCTGAGCCCCCGAGGGGCTGTGCCTGTGTGGTTCTCAGGTGCTAGAAAGATGTCAGTAGTAAACATTTATCAAATTCATGAATGGGTGAATGAATGAATAGATGAATGAGCCAAGCAAAAGGCCTGGATTCTTCTCTAGTGGGCAGGTTAGCTGCTGCATTGATGACACTCAAGGAAGGGTAACAATATTATCATTGAAGATATGGTGGCAGACATGGTGCTGTTTGTGTCATTGCATATCACCACCATAAGTGTGGAAAGTGGCTATTTGCTGTGCCCCCTTTATGAACAAGGTGGACGTTCACAGTAACAGCCAAGGTCACAAGGCTGGCCAGTAGGGCCTGTAAGACATAGGCTTGTTGCACACCCCATCACACCATCACAGGGCCCAGCCAGGGCTCGGGGTGCTAGACATGTCTCATCTCAGTGTCTGCTTGGGGTTTGGGCCAGGAGAGGGTGGAGTTGCAGAGCTGAAGATGGGCCAAGCCTTCCCCGTGGTGTGAAGACAGCCAAGTAACCAGGCTCAGGGTTGGTGCCCAGTCCTGGGATGGCAGCTGGGATCTCACAGGACATCACCCAGGAACCTGGTCTGGCCCCTGCTGCACCAGCTGTTGCGCCCGTCTAGACAGTCTGAGGTGACAGTTGTCACCACTCTGGATGAAGTAGGCTAAAACTGGATTAATTACTGAAATCAGAGACTTGAGTTTGAAGTGGTAACTCTAAGTGGGGCA
Organism: Hystrix cristata; assembly: GCA_004026905.1. Taxonomy (NCBI): domain Eukaryota; kingdom Metazoa; phylum Chordata; class Mammalia; order Rodentia; family Hystricidae; genus Hystrix; species Hystrix cristata. Next base: position 71,014 of record PVJO010000254.1, read on the forward strand.
CTAAAGGTGGTCTTGATGAAGCCCAGTGAGCTTCTGGAGGGTCAGGGAGCTGAGGTAGTGGGTGTGATAGAGAAAAATGAAGGGCTTCGTTCGTTCCCTCCCTGAACCTTCCCAGTTGCCACAGCCTTGAGGCCCAGAGAGACCCCACAGTGCAGGAGGTTGTCTGTGAGGGTTGTCAGAGCCCACCAGCTAGAGGAAGAAACATGGGGTGACACTGTCTTTATCCCAGGTTTTGGAATCTGTGCTGGGCCAGGCTTCTCGGGGGACTGGACTTGGTGTTGGTCTTGACTTCCGTGTAGTTTGAGGTGGGACAGAGGGTGGCCATTAGCCCTTTTCCTCCTGGACCTCTCTTGACTTTAGCCCCTGTGCCTGTGCAAGGAGGGCTACAGGGCTGTCCTAGTCACAGAGCAGGACCTGGGGAGCACTCGCAGGGGACAAGGCCTGGTGTCTGAGGGGCTCTGTGAGGGATGTGACACATTTCCCTTTAGCGTTCTCACCAGAGCTCCACGGGTGGACCCTGGGCCTCTGTGGTGCTCTTAAAAGTATGGCCCATGTCTTCCAGGAGTGGTGAAAGCTATCACCTCAAAGCATCTAGATCAGGAAGCCACAAGTGGTGGCCCACAGTCTGGTTCCTCTGCTGCTTATGTAAATAAAGTTTTATTAGCACATACCATACCTACTGACATACATCATCTGTGGCCATTTTCATGCTATAATAGCAGGGCTGAGTGGTAGCAGGACTGGGGCATTATGGCAGAGACCCACTGGCCTGTGGAGCCTAAACATTCACTATGTGCCCCTAATCTCGATGGCTCGGTGCTTCAGTTTCCCTGTTGGAAAAGTAATTGGATTTACTTGGCAATTTTTCACTAAGAGCTGGACCTTAAAAGATGGGCAAGAATGTGCTCGTGATACCAGAGTGCCTGCCTGATTGTCTCAGGCTCCGCCCTGCCCAAGAACAACTCCCTACTTGGGCTTCTCTTGTGTTCCTCAAGTGGCAAATAAGATTGCTGGTGGGGTGGGGTTGTGGAAAAGGAGCATCTAGTGCCTGTACATTTTGGCCAACAGGCTCCCTCATGGCAGAATCAGTTCTATATTCAACCTATCTTAGTGCACAAAAGCATGATTTTTTTTTTTTTTTAAATATAAGAACGTGTTCCTACAGTTGCCTTGCTCTGGAAGCATTTGCTGGGCTGCCTGTTCAGGCTTTTCGAGGCTGCCCTTGGGTCGCTGCCATGTTTGAGAAAGCTTGGGCCAGAGCAAGGATTGTTCATTTCCTCTGCTTTCACTCACTGCCTCCATAGTCTCCTGTTCCTCGAAGAATTTTGGTGGAGCTCTTCCGGATACTATGGTGGAACAAAACCCAAAGGCAAACAGCAAAGGCAGTCCTGGGGTTCTCATCCTGTAAGACAAACCCCTAGAAAGTTGGCCCTGGCTGGAAACTCAGAAATCTCTCTGCTGGTCAAATATGTTCTGGCCTTGGAGGTGGACAGCCAGCTTGCAAGTTGCTAAAGGAGATTAATTTGTGGTAACAGAACTTGGCTCTGTGAGGTGATTTTGCAGCGGCTTTGCGAAAACAAGGGCGGGATGGTTGGCTCCACATTGCAAAGCCTCATACAGCCGTGGTTTTATCCTGCACCCCACCTCAAGCTCAATCAACAGAGGCCTGTCCCTGGGTGAGGCTGCCCTTGTCTGAGCAGCCTGCATCAGCCAACTTCAAGCCTTGAGGTTGTTTATGACTGGCGTGTCTTTGGGGACCCAGGAATGTGGTTGGAAAGTTCTTAGCATAACCAAGAACCACTTCCACCGTTGCTGTTGGCGTGGGTCCTGTTTTGAAGCTCATGGTAGTGAGAACTTGCAGAGCAAAGAGGCAAAACTGATAGTGAGTAGTCATGTATCTCCTTTTTATTTATTTCTTTTTATTCATATACATTTGCAGTATATAACCTATACATTCATTGTGGGTAGTTGGTACTTGTACATGACACATCTTAATTCTTTTTTTTTTTTTTTTTTGGTGCTGGGGATCGAACTCGGGTCCTTGTGCTTGCAAGGCAAGCACTTTAACCACTGAGCTAAATCCCCAGCCCTCTTAATTCTTTTTATACCCCCTTTCCACACCTTTCATCTCCCTTCCCAACACCCCTTTGTCCCCTTTTCATTTGCAAGAAATGTAGCTCCCCGTTTACTATTGCCGATCTTTTATGATGCTCTTTAATTTATTTATACTTTGGGTTTTTCTTGGTGCCTGAGGTCCTTGTGATTTCCTCATTGCCCTCTTGGGGCAGCCACGCAGGGACAACTCTGTTCAGATTTTAGGGGTGTGGTAGCAGAAAAGCAGGAAGACCAAAGGTATAGGAAGTCAGAATTTTCCAAAGGGAGTCTGGCTTCCAAGAGTATATGACCTCCCAGTGTGCACAAGCTGCTAGGGCTGGGGGTGTGCGTTAGCTCCTGTTCTTGCCTTGGAGGATAGATGCACAGCCATTTGCTGGAACGAAGTGTCTGCTAAACTGAAGTCCTAGGGACATTCTGAGGATCCCCAAGAAAGGCCTCAGTGGCACCAATGAAATTACAAACACTTCTGTAGCACTCACTGTGTGCCAGGCACTGCTCTAAATGCTGTATACACAGATTGACCTTCTTAATCCTGACATCAGCTGTGTGAGACAGATACTGATATGCCAGGGTACTGCAAAGGACATGGAAGTTCAGACTTGGTGAAATGACTGGTTCAAGGAGTGTAGTAGCACCAGCTGCAGGCAGGTGTGGGATTTGAACTCAGGCTGTGTGTCCCAGAGTGTGTGCTGAGTGCATATAACACAGCATCAGAGGGGTTTCAGGGTACAGGGGCTGAGGACTAGGGGGCCAGAGAAAGTCATTTAGGCAGAGATGGGAAGCATAGGCAGAAGGGAGATGTGTGGTCCAAGCGTCCCCCGCCCCCTGCTTCCAGGCTGTGGGCCTTCAGCTTGCGGCACAGCACCCCCGCTCCAGTGGCTGGATGAAGGACAGGTGAGTGTGCCTGCTCCACTCTTAGGAAGTTGCTCCACACCAGTAGACATGTTCCTAGGGCTGGGCGTGTGGCAGCGGGCAAGAAGGCACCCACTTCACATTGTTCTAGTGTCCATGGCCTGAGATTCCTGTTGAGGTGACCCCCAAGTTTCTGGTCCTGAAACCTTGAGTGACATAGTGCATGGCAGCGCAGAATCTGGGCATCCATGTTAGCCAGGAAGATCCTCCCCCCTAAACACACTAGTGTTTAATTTAATGTCTAGCAAAGCTCCTCCTCAGGCTCACTGGTGCCCCTTTCCCCTACATAGACTGTCTGCTGGGCATGATTGGGAACTGACTTCGTTCTGACTGTGGGAGAGAAGTCACCAGCTGCAACCTGGACACTGCCAAAGTACCCACCCAGTTCTGCGGCCTCTAATATTTGTGGTTAGTCTGACCTACATATCATCACAGCTGCTTCAGTGGCCAAGGAGAAAAAGGACAAGTAGAAAGGAGCCTGCCAGGCTGCAGGGAGGCTGTGGAATAGCAGGCTGGGAATGAGGTCTTTACAGTAGAGTTCGATTGGGGTGTAGCTGTGGGACTTTGAGCAAATACTGAATTTCCCTGAGCCTCCATTTCATCATCTTTAAAATGGAAGTGAAAAGAGGGAATTAAGTAAAACAATGTCTGTCTCACACTCAGGATTTAATGGCACATAACAAGTGTACAGTGCATGGTAAATAGTAGTATTTTTGGGTGTCAATTTAAGAATAATTTCCAGATTCATTGACATTTATTGTTTCTCCTGGCTACAGAATTAATGCATACATGTAAAAAGCTTAAGGTTCAGAAGGAAAAAATTAGTTCAGAAATATAAAGGTATATATTTCATAAAGTACAATTCCTCTGAAGTCTTCCAATAGGTAAATGTCTTTGAATGTTTGATGCAGATACTCGCAGTTCTTTTTCTAAACAACTGTAACACCAAATGGAGAGTCTCAACATACCTTCTAGTCCCAGGAGTCCATTTATTCCACAGGCTCAAGTACACAGTTTGTTTTGTTTTGTTTCATTATTTTGAGACAGGGTCTCACTGTGTAGTTCAGGCTGGCCTCTAACTCACTGCGTAGCCCAGGCTGGCCTCAAACTCGTGGCAATCCTCCTGCCTCAGCATTCCGAGGGCTGGGATTATAGGGGTGCACTACCATTCCTGGCTCAGATTTTAAATAGTCAGCATATTACCATGAACAGAAGAATGACAACAGTTTGTTCCTCTAAAAAGGGGAAATAAAAAAGCCACTAATTAAACAGAAAACATGTGAGCTTTCTCTGTGTAATAAGAAAAGCAGACACATAGTTTAAAAAAAAAAAATTCTTGGCCCTGTGCAGAAAAACTTGAATTCTTTTAGGCTACCCAAGCCAAGCTCTGTGAATGTGTTGATAGTCTTATATCTTTAGTTTGTTATAATTCTGTTTCCCCGTTTGCACCTAAGTGCACAACTGTACCAGTGCAGGCAGCATGTCACATATGATTTAATCAGCCCTGCGGTGCACTAGGAAGGGGCCTGTTGGCTGGCCTGAGATGGCCTGGCCACACTGAGCACAGTTTGGCCAGATGTTTCCAGCCCATCAACAAAAAAGTCCTTCCCACTGTCAGTCCTGCACGAGGACTCTGGAGAACCAGCTGGCCAGTGCTCACTGTCCTCGTAGTTGTCTTCCCAGGGAACAGTCCGCATGTGAGTTCAGGGTAACCATTCTGTCATTTTCTCCACCCCAGCCCTTCTGTTATGGCTGTGGTGCCCAGGACACCTGTGCTTCCACCATAGAGGGCTCCCCGGAGCCCTCTCGCCATGGCCATACAGGACACGTGTGTTTGTGGGACCTCCTGTGCCTCCACACTGCCACACACAGCTGGAGTATGTGCTGTGTGGGATCACAGCCCGATGCACTTGTGTAGTGTGTCTCTCCTAGGGTCTTGGGACCCTGTTCCAATGGACTGAATCCAGGCTTCCTCTTGAATTTCCTTTGTACCTCTGAAAGACCTAGTTCAGTTCTCTCTCTGTCACCTGTTTAAGCCAGCACATCTTCCTGATGAGTTACTATGCGTCAGGAGCTGTGGAGCAGAAAAAGTATGAAGCAAGACTCTGTTTCCTCCCTCTAGATGGATCTGTCCCGGGCAGTTCTGTTCGGTACACACTCACTGTGTGCAGTCACTGCCCTTTTCCCTGAGGATACAGTGAGGCTGAGGGACCCGTGTAGGCAGGCAATAGCAGGAGCAAAGATCTTACTAGACAGAGCGATTGCTGTGGAGGCAAGGACTATGGTTAATTAATAGGGTAGAGGTGATGGGCAGAGAAGCAGAAGACCTTCCCTGGAGGGGTGGCGTGAGAGACTTCCAGAGATTGGCACATGTGGTGGCTGCTGGTTATGGCTGGGCAGGTTACCTGGCAAAGAACTGGCAGCTGGATACCCACTGGTCAGACCCCATCCAGAGTCAGGAACCTCGCACCTGGTCCAGCTGTAGCTGCCACCAAGCAGTTCCTGGATAGTGATGGCCCATTGCCTGGAGGGGCAGAGCACACCCCAAGGAGGCACTGTCTTCCAGAATCCCCATATTTGGCTCTTCATCGTTCCTCAGAATCCCATGGTTCTGTTGCCGTTGGCTTGAGAAAGTCCATAGGTTGAAATGTCTTCATGATGAAAGGCAAAGAGCTATCAAGTCCCAGGAGCCCCTAGTTTTCTTATTGATACCCAACAGGTCTGTGGCCTTTAGATACTTCACCAGGCCAGCACATTTGTGGTGCCACCCCTGGATTTACATGGGAGTGCTGTGCCTACCTATGGGCTGTCTGCTGTTAAGAGGGAGTGTCATCATGGATATGGTCCTGGGGCATGGGTGGAGAGATGAATGATGATTGTGTTCTGATTTTATTTAATCTTGTTATTTGAATCTGACAGGTTACCATGGGCAGTTCACTCTGTCCAGTTAAGTGTTCAGTGAAGTTATAAATGGGCCCCTGGATTGGGCCTAAGGAAGAAGTCCTAGGCCCTAGAGCTCAGATCCATGTCCCTGTAGGCTAAAACAGGATTGCCTAGAAATCTGTGACCTGTGTACCTGGGACTCCTGTAACCCAGTTGTTTTGAGACCTGTGGTCCACATTAGCCTTGACTGTTGGCAGAGTAATCATCATGCCATTCCTGCCTATCTTGCTTTTAAAAGAAGCCTGGGTGACCTGGTATGAACTCATTCCGTCCGTTTCCTCAGACCAAATGTGAACAAGGCAAGCAGAGTCACACAGGGGCCATCTCCACGCTAATCCAAATGACTTGCTTGCAAACCCAGGAACTTGGAGCCAGGGGAGCAGAAAGTCAGAGGCCTTAGGGAGGCCAAACCACTTGTAGTCCTCCCCAAAGCACTGCACCTGTCAGAGCTCGCTGTTCCTTGGTAATGGAAGGGAACAAGTTCTTGCCATCACCTAAGCTGCAGAGTTGGGAGGAGACTGCTCTAGCACTGGAGTCAGGCTTTCTGTTGCAAGCTGGAGTCCCAAAGTATCTACTGCATATGCAGTGTCCCTCTGGTGCTGAGCAGATGGGACACGGAAAGGATGGTTCAGAGGCAGATCTGCCCTTCCAGTAACTCCGTTCTGTTTGTTCTGTTCTAAGTGGAAAATCAGCCCTCACCACCCCTGTCACCATCTTTATACCTGTAGACCTTTGGGGAAGCAGAAATCCCTCCCTGGGAGCACCTTTTCCTTCCCATTGTCTCCAGCGTGGCAACCATTGGAAGCATCCCTTTCCTGGAGCTCGTGTTCCAGTGTGGTCTGGTTTTGGACCTGGTGTGGAGAGAGGAATGTCACTGTTCAGTCCCAGGGTTGGGAGGGCCAGCCAGGCCCCAAGGCTTTGAGTCTGTTACGATCTGAGCACCATAGTGTTGCTGCGAGTTGACAGTTGTACTTCGCCTCTGCCAGGCAGCATTTAGCTCATCATGTGGGTTTTTGTTGTTTAAGGCTTTGTAATTATTTCCTTTGGTAATGAGTCCAGCTTTTTATTTTTATTTATTTTTTTTTAGTATAACACCCAAGAATCTCCAGAACCACAACCCCCACCCCCCAAAATAAAGGGGTATATTGCAGTCTAGCTAATGGCTGGTATCACCAGTGGATTGGTTCCTTAACAGCTCAGAGCGCCTGTCCTCCTGTTTCCACAGAGCAGCCTGGCAGCTTTACTTCACCAAAGGTGCTGACTGGAGCTGTCTGGCCAGCTCCCGGAAACCTGCCAGGTGGAAGCCAGCCTCGGAGGTTTACCCGCCAAGTTCTGGCCAGTACTGGTCAGTATAGAAACAAGCCAGAGACTCTAGCAATGTCAACCTTGAAACAAATGACAAGCATTGCAGACATAGCTATTGTGTAGACCCCTGCATCTAACGAATATCTCAGCGGTCCTAAAGTGCATCCATCATGCACCTCATTTCATTTCTTCCTCATGGAAACCCCTTTGAGATGGGCTCTGCTCACTCTATTCAGATAGGCAAAATAAGGCTTGGTACAGGGAAGGGCCTGCCCAAGGTCACACGATAAAGAATGGGTAAGACAGGTTTGAATCCAGCTCTGTGCTGCTCCTAAGTCTGATCCCAGCCTGCTGGTGAGACCCAGCTGGACATCTGTGCGCTGTGAACAGTGTCAGACGCCCTGGAAGTAGGATGGAGAAAGGCCTGGCTGTCGAGGAGCCTGAAGGGCTTTTCTGGCCAGCTTTTGCGACACTCCTACCCTCTTGGCACAGAGGAAGCCAGTTGCCCTGGCCTCAGGAATAGCTCCTCCAGAAATCTAGAAGATACCACCTCCTGGCTGGCCTGGAACTTGGAGCTTTGTGACATGTACACGTCAAGCCTGCACACTTCTCTTCATGTCCAAGGTGGGAAGAGAAATCGTATTCAAATAATTTTTGAAGCTCTAGATCTTGACTGTGTTTGGGGGCACATGACATGGAAGCAGGTGGCCGTGAGGCTCCTTTAGCTGAATTCTTTGCAGAGTCCTTGGGATCCAATTAAAAAAGGGTGTCCTAGCCTCATGGGCATCTGGGTCTCCCTCTTAGTGCCTGGCAGTAAAGTCTCCCATGGCCAAGACATCTGGGCACCCAGGGGAAGTCAAGCTTTTTTTTTCTGCATTCCTCAGAAATGTTTGCTTGGTAGAATTTACGCCAACATAGTGTGCCCTGTGTGTATGCAGTCGCAGGCTGGGGAACCATAAGAGGTAGCCTCTGTGTCCTGGGGACAAGCTTATGAATTTCAGCTGGAAAGAGATACTTGCCTTTCTGTGGTCTGCTTAGCTGTCCTTTTGGAACTCTGGCTCCTCTCTGTCTTGAAGGAATTGAGGTCCTCCCTCATCTGGGGATCAGATGGGACAGGGGAGGGTGCTGTTTTAAGCCCTCTACCATGATACTCCTTTGTGGTTGTTAAAACATGCACCATCCTTTCCCACTAGCAATGAGACTAGTGTTTATTAGTCTTGGGATGTCAGCACCAGGAAGCACTGAATGTCACTGGCCTCACTTAGCCTCCTAACTTGTGGTGAATCCACCAAGGCCTGGGGGAGGGAAATGGGTGGCCCATGGTCGCCCAGAAGGTTGTTATCACTAGTGACGGGCTGGGACCAGATCTGAGGGCAGCTGGGGCCAGGTTCCTCCTCATGCCCAGAGCATGTGGTGGAGGCTGCGGCTATAGCCACCCTGCCATTTGACAGCAGTGTGAACTGAGCACATCCCAGGGCTGCCTGGGGCCTAAGTTTCTGGGTCTGTGAATTGGATCTGAGCTGGCTTGCTTTACTCACCTGGACAGGACAAGGCATGGATACACTGGGGATGTGCTAAACTCTAGTTAGCCTGAGCTCTGCTGTATGGTTCAGACCTGGGGCACGGGGGACACTTGGGGCGTGCATAATTTTGCCCTCTACAGGTTTTCATAGCTGTTGCTGGGCACAGGCTAGGACAGACTTGGGCAAGTCTCGGGACCCAAGTGGGAGACAGGGTTGGACATAAAGAACTTGAGGGGCTCATGCCATCCTCTTAGGAATGCTCATTCTTACTGCACTTGAATGAAGTCAAATTATGCTGGCTTTGAAACTCTCCAGGCACACCCTTAGGGAGGGCATTCTTCAAGGGCAGGGGCCTGTCCTATTGGTCCCTGAGTCCAGTTGCTCAGGACAGTGTCTGGCACACATTGGGTGAATCACAGATGAGAGATGAATAAAAACTGGAAAGCAAAGGCCCTCTGAGTTCAAGGCAGTCTCTGTTGCAGGTTGTTGGCATGGACATGCCAGGCCTGGTCACTGTAGGCAGCAGGGTTGTGTGTCCCCGACTTTGGTGTCTGCAGGGAGGTTCACCAGCCAGCTCTCCTCACCTTGACCCTCCTGAGCTGTCAGGCTGCAGTACAGGAAGTCAGCTGGTCATCTCCACTGTGCTCCCCCAGGAGGAAATGAGGCCACTGGGCCTGAGCTGCCTGCAGGAGAGGCAGGTCAGTGCCCCAGCAGGAGAGTGGGGTATGCAGGCTGGATCCATAGGACCTCCTGTGGGCTCTGTGGCTCCTGGTCACAGTGCGTGTGGGCTAGGAGTGAGGCTGGGCCACAGCCTCATGTTTATACTCCCCTGGCCGTTCCCCTCAGCTTAGAGGCTGGAGCAGGCCCAAGAGGACTCCAGGCAGCACCATCTGCCCAGCTCAGCCCCTCCTGGGCTGCTGGGTGTTGATGCCAGATAGAAATGGAACAAGGGGGAGATGAGGGCCCTTGGGATCCTAGTTCTTGGCAGAGGCCTGTAGTAGGGCCATAGCAAAGGCCTTCAGGGCAGAGTGGAAGGGTCCCCTCGCCCTGTCTATTCATGATCCAGATTCGATTTTGCCTCAGTGATGGAGTCCAAGTAATCCTGCTGTGTTGCTCTGCCTCACTGCTCCCTTCTCTGCTGCTGCTTGGGCTTTGGGGTGGTTTGAGCAGTGTCTTGCGCAGCTGAGCCACATGCATGGAGCCCTTCAGTGCCTTCCAGCACCCTCTAGTCCGCACTTCCCTTCCTTCCTTATCTGACTAAGTTTACTTTCACTCATTGATGAAAGCAGGAGAGAATTTAGGGCATGGAGAATAAGCTCCTTCCTTGCAAATAAACCTCTGTCTCTTAAAACAAATGACTGATAGTAAAGGGATGTTGACTTAGTAGGGGGATTTAGGATGTTTGTACTGGGGAAATGACCATCTGCAGAAGAAATGGTTTCTCTTTTGGAGTGGCTCATTTGGGGAAGCATGAAAAAGAGAACAGCAATAGGATTCCAGTGGGCCAGGATTGAAGTCTCAGCCTTATCCTTGCCATGTGAACTCTTGGAGCCTTAGTTTCTTCATTTGTAAGGTGGGGATAAAGAAAACTTGCCTCTTAGGTTAGTGTGATCGCAGAAACCAAAGCGGGTAAAGCATCTAGCACATTTGGCCACACTGTGGACTCCTGGCAGACAGGAACTTCTGTCCCTGTCATCATCATATTCAACATGACTGTCACCTTCACTATCCACACTTGCCATCATCACCATCCTCTAACCTGGAGAGTCCAGCTGGAAGGGGAAGACTCATGCTGGTGCCTGACTGGTGCTGACTCAGAGTGGCAGGCACTTGTCCTCTCGGGCCACAACTACCCGGACTCCTGGCCCTCAGGAAGGAAGGCACCAGTTACCTTTGGCTGCCTCCAACTGGTAGAAAGTTCTTTGTTCCAGAGGTCTGTCTCCTTAGCACTTTCTTTGACAGTACAGCAGAACCTACAATATCATAGAATTACCCGATACTTAATTTATATTACGAAGAATAAAATATTCTGGCTCCATTAGGGAGAGAAGTCATCTGGTAGATAATTATGTCGTCTGTACCTGTCGCCAAATCATCTTGTTACAACTTTAGCTCCCTAATGCTATAAATAGACTAATAGGTGACTGGAGATGTGAAAGCATGTAGAGGGGGAGCCAGCCTGGGAGAAAGAGGGCCTGGGGTCATTCCCAGCTCTGCTGTTCTCTAGTTTCAGGGATCCAGGGCAAGCTACTGTAGTTCTTTGGGCCTTAGTTGTTTTATCTGCAAAATGAGCATGACAGTGCCTGCCCTGTAGAGGTGTTATGAGGACCTAAAATGTACAGCACAGTTCCTGGGACCTGTGTGCATTTGAAGTTAGTTGCTTCTGGAATCTAAAACAATAGAAAGAAGGTCTGAGGATTTAGCTCAGTGGTTAGAGTGCTTGACTCGCAAACACAAGGCCCTGAGTTCGATCCCCAGCACCAGAAAACAAAAGTAAAACAATAGAAAGAACGAGGCGCACACTTCCTGCTATGGGCCTTGGGAGATCATGGGTGGCGTCAGCCTGAGTTTCAGGGAGGGCTGCTCTTGGCTCCTGAATCCTGCTGTCTTCTGGTTGGGCACCGTTCATTGCAGGTGTCCTTGCACAGTTGTGCAGGGTGACTAGGCTCACTCTGGAAGTGCAAGTGGAGTTGCCACAGTCCCTGTCAATGCAGTGGCCAGGACTCGATGATTCCTGTGGTGTGTGATAGAGGAAATGTCTGCTGGCAGAAGAGTTGTGGCTTGCGGGGAGGCAACCAGGACCACATACTCCTTCCAAGCACTGCGCCCAGGCCAGCGGCCCCAGCCCCCCTCCACCATACCCCGGTCCTTCTTGGTCAGAAGTGTGGCCAGAGGGGGCAATACTGGTTGAAGTACGGCCCAGAGCCCCCTGCTGAGACAACAGAACTTTCTCTGGAAAGACAGGGCAGTTTTTATCAAGGCTGGCTTTCTTCCCAGCATCAGGGTTGAAGGAGTCAGTGCAGAAGGTCCTAGTTGGGTCCCATAAGTTTCAAAGCTCAAAGGGACCTATGTTTGTGTATCTGGGGAAAGTGAGGTCTGGAGAGGCCAGGCCCTTGCCCAAGGTCACACAGTGAGCTGGTTGGTGCCTTCCCCTTGGCATGCTCCCAGCCAGCCGGCCTGCAGCTGTCTCTGCATGTTGAGAGGACAGGCACTTGTCTCTCTCCTGCTGGTTCCATCCTGTCTTCTCTGCCCTTGCCTGAGCCTCTCAGTGACTCCCTTGTTGTGGCAGCACTTTCTGCTGGGCTCCAGTGACACTGCACATTCCTTAGGGCTGGGATGGTGCTTTCTCTTCCCAGGGCGGCTTCCCACAGTTGCTAATCCAGCAAGGCTCCTCAGTGTCAGGGGATCCCTGAACAGACACAGAAGGTGGGCCAGGTCTGAGTTTTGGTTCAAGACTTAGCTGTAGGACCTTGAGCAGGTTACTTAACCTCTAGGAGCCTGAATGCTCATCTGCTAAGCAAAACAGCCCCTCTGGGGCTTGTGGTTGGTGCGCACACAGTGCCTGGCCATTGTGTAAGTGCAGCCAAGCACCCTCTGGGTGCCTCACAGCAGCTCATTTAAGGGCTTATGATGGAAGTCCTGAGAGGTAGGCTACACGAAGACCATTGGTGCCATTTTACAGAAGGGGAGATGGCCACTCTGAGGGGAAGGACATGAGTGATGACTTTATGGTGTGTGGTAGCAAAGCTGGGCCAGAACATGGCGGGTTGGAGCTCATCCTTGCCCCAGCCCCCGCCCCCGCCGTCCCCCTCTGGGGAGGCTGTAAGCTTCTGGGTGCTGGCCGAGTGGGTCTGGAGGCAGCCACTGCCCATCTGTCCCTCTCCATCTCTGTGGTGTCCCGCTCCAGGCCTGGCCCTTTGCCATGCTCCGGCCTGTGGTCCTGAGCTCGGGATTTTCCAGCATATGATCCCAGAGCTGAAGACCCTCAGAATACCGTTTGCTCTAGAAGCTGCACGGCACCCCACCCTCCAGCTGCCAGAGAGAGGTTTTCGTGAGGCCCTCTTGTCCTGCAAAAGTAGGCAGATTTTCAACATCCCAGGGAGAGCTGAGAATGCAGAAGTCTGGAGGCGGCAGTAGCCAGGCCTCAGCCTGCTAGAGGGCATGTTCCAAATGCATTTCCTGTTGATGCTGTCCTTGCCCACACCCATTTCCTTTCTCATCCTTGTCTCTACTTGGGTCCCCCTGCTGGCTGGTTGCTAAGTGCAGTGATGGGCATGCTGTGTTTGCTTCCCTGGCTGTCCTGGACCTTGCAGGAAACCATGAATTGTATGCGGCGGTGATACCTGAGTGACACAGCTCCTACTGTGTGTGTCCAGTGGAACCAGTAATGTCTTCCTCGGCTCATCACAGGCAGCCTTCTCTTGGGTCCACACTTAACTCTTCCTGTGAAGTGCTAGGAGATGACCTGGTGATGTGGAAAGAGCATGGGACTTTCTGCCCTCTGCTGCTTCCTCACTTTGACACTGGGTGCAAAACCTTCCCGTCCAAGCTTTGGCTTCACATTTGTATGCTGGTAGCATTCCTTTCTTCCTCTCGAGGTTGTTAGAAGGACCTAATCATGTTCATATAAATGGTCTAGCATATAGTGGGTCTTCAGCAAATCATCTTTCCTTTCTTTCCTTGCCTGTCCAACTGAAAGTGGCTTGCAGTTAATGTGGCGCTTCCAAATGTAAAATCAGCATTCAGCTTGAGACCCCAGAGACCCCAATCATTGCAACCTGGGTTATGGAGTTAGAAGCAGAGCAAACTGCTGAGGGCTGGGGGCTCAGGGAAGGCTGCATAGAAGTGGGGAGATTTGCAGTGGTGTTCTGCTAGCGATTCGTTCAACTCACTCAGCCCAATCCCGTTTATAAAATGGGATGATAGTAAAGTTGAGTCCCTCGGGAAGGTGGTCCAAGTTAAATGAGATGATGTTTTTGAAATGCCTGGCAAAATACCAGCACAGGCAGAGTACCCAGCACATGCTGCCCTGACTCCTTGCCCTCCTCACTGCCCTGGTGGGCAGCGCTCACCGGCCTCCCCTCCCCCAACAGGAGCTCCTCTCAGGCAGGTCTGGAGGCTGGAGTCCCAGCACCTGGTGCGGGGTTGCTGAAGTAGCCTTTGTGTTTGGTGATGGCCCTGCTGGGAGGTTGATATGTCAGCTCTGTGATGATCCCTGGGCTGATCCCAAAGCTGTCTGGGCACCTTGGGTTCTGTGGATGGGGCCTCACTTTAGACCTGGAGAGAGTGGCATCCATACATCCAAATTTTGGCTCTTTGCTTTTCATAGGCACTTATGCAGTGTGGAAGAGATGATAGGAGTTTGCCCAGAATCCCTGGGCATCCCTCACAACTACTACTTGTCTCTCCATAAGCAGTCAAGCAAATTGTCCCAGTATTACAGGGTCACAGTTCAGAATAAGGAAGTCGGAACTCTTAGGAGAGGTTTGGGTGGAGGTCAGGTCTCCTAGCACTGAGAGGAGACTGAGGGGAAAGAGCAGCTATTTCCACTTGGGCTGCAGAGGAACCCTGCGCTAGGAACCCTTGTGCTAGGAACCCTGCGTCTAACTGCAAACCTCATGTCCTGTTTTAGGTCTTTAACCCTTGACCGAGTGTTCCAAAGACCTGGGGATGGGAGGAGAAGGACCAAGGTGGAAATGGATGGTTCTGGCACAGCAGCAGGAGAACCTTAATGAGGGACAGACAGATGATCAGAAAGTGGGATGGTTTTTTTCTACTTCGTTGTATGCTTTGCTGTGCTGTAAAATTGCATGCTTCTCTAACCTTCTCCATCAGGCATTCGAGGCCTGGGGAAGATACTTGAGCCCATTGGGGAGCAGAGTAAGTAGAGCTAATCTGTACTGAAGCTGCAATGGGAACATTTCTTTTTAAAATTTTTGTGGTACTAGAGATTGAACCTGGAGCCTTGCACCAAGCTACATCCTGAGCCCTTTTTTCCTCTTTTCTTTCTTCTCTTTTCTCTCCTTTCCCCTCTCCCCTCCCCTCTTTCTTTATTTCTCTTTTTTGGAGGGATTCACTAAGTTGTCCGGACTGGGCTTGAATTTGTGATCCTTCTGCCTCAGCCTCCCAGAGTGCTGGGATTACAGGTGTGTAACCATTGCACATGGCTGAAACATTTCTTTTTTTTTTTTTGATGGTGGGGATCGAACTCAGGGCCTTGTGCTCGCAAGGCAAACACTCTAACCACTGAGCTAAATCCCCAGTCCCGCTGAAACATTTCTTTAAGGCACATAGCAAGTCCTTAAAAGAAAACCAGCCGCCCTTCCAAAGGTGACCAGGAGAGAAATGCTGTGATGTTAAGACCAGAGTGGAGATTCTCAGACTCAGCGCTGTTGCCATTTTGGTGTTGTTTTTTAGGGGGTGGGGTGGCGGGGATAGGGAGTTGTCCTGCCTTGTATTCACCCACTAGATGCCCACAGTTACCCCTCCCTCCAAGTCGTGAAAGGTGATAGTCACCTGCAAGCAGCGTTGCTGTGGTTGAGAACTGCTGACTGGAGGAGTGAAAGACTTAACTTCCCTGGTGACAGCAGTTATTGGAACTGTTTCCTGTCTGACCTCAGATAAGAAGATGACCCTTCTGAATCAGGTGATTGCAAGGGAGAGATATCTGCTTGGTGCCACTTGGCTCGAACGCCATGCGGGGTGGGTAGGGCTGGGCAGCAGAACATCTTGTTCTCTGTAGACATAGATGCTGCAGGGTTGACTGCCTCCTAGGTTGGCGTTTTTACCGTTGTTTGTTCCACAGTTTTCTTTCCTGTCCATCCTTGAGTCCATGTTCCCAAGAGAAAGATGGTAACATTGCCTGACTGCTTCTTGTTCTACTTCTGGCTCCTGGAGGATGCCAGAGTCTTCCCCTGAGCCCCTTCCATGAGGCCAGGCAAGCGGGCATTTTGCCAGACAGCCGCCAGCAGTGCATCACTGCTTTTCATAAGAAACGGCGCCTGAGTCCCACTGCCAAAGCACAGAGCCATCTTGCCCATTAATCGGGATTTGAGGATTCTTGGAGAGATCTTAGCAACTGCCTGGCCAAAGCCTCCTCAATTTACCATCACCTGTCTGCTTTCAGTGCTGGCTGGTCTCCACTGCCCTTGCCCCAGGCTGGGAAGACTGTCCAGCAAACAGGGCAGGGCCCTGCCCACACCCCAGGCCCACCGGGGAGCCTGTTGTAGGGGCCAAGACTCTGTGTTTTTCTGCAGACAGAGGAAGCACTTGGTTAGAATTGGTGTTATTTTTATTACTGCTTTCAATTTTTTATTTTAAAAAATTGTGAGAGGAAGCTGCACTAATATTCCTGCTTTTCAGAGGACAGATGTGAGATCTGATCACAGATGGAGATCAGAGCAGAGCCCAGCCTGTACCTGAGGTCTCCAGGGAGCTCCTGAGCGGCCCCAGCTGTCCCATTACAGGAAGGGCTCAGGCCAACTCCTTGCAGGCCACAGCGCCTTGGGATTCCCGTCTTGTAGCTGAGCCTCCTCACTATTCTGCTTCTGCCCTCAGGGCCGGTGGCCACTGTGGGTGTTGTTGCCTGTGGGCCTGGCCTCTTGCCCTGCAGGCAGCACTCACTGGCTACATTGCCTGGCTTTCCGGAGAGAGTGAGGCCAACCCCTCAGGACTCTGGATGAGGCAAGGTCCACTTTCAACCACTTGAGGGCAGGTGTTCTGAGTAGTGCTATGTCCTGCCTCAGAGGGAACAACACATCGTCCACTCTGTCTCTGCCTGACCAGAGGCTCTGGCTGGAAAAGCCAGCTCTTGTGGCCCTCCTCTGCCTCTCTCCCTCATTCCCAGCACACTGCTGCCCCAGCACCTAACCACCCTCTCAGGGAGAACTCCGGGGCGTCGCTGATCTTCCCAGAGTCCCTACCCACAGCCATCTGGGAAAGAGAAATCCTGAGCCTCTCCAGCAACCCAGGGAGGTCGCTTCCCAGGCCTTCCTCTGTGGCAAAAACCTTTAAGCAGTGCATTTTAAAGCCATTCCTGCAGGGAGGACCGTGCGCTCAGCAACTTGGATACCCTGTTAATTTGGAGAAGGGCTGCTGAATGCCAGGCAGGTCAGCCGGAATTAACATGCGTTTTGCTGAAAGAACAGAGTTGCCACCCACATCTTCATCCATGTCTGGGCAGGAGCTGTTCTGGAATTCTAAGAAGGGAGTAGGGAGGGTAAGTTGTCCCCAGTCCTATGTTGAGGGTTCCAATTTGCCTTCCAAGACTTAAGCTTCTTGGTTTGCTAGCAGAGCATGGAGAGGGGCTGTGGCCGCTGGTGGCACTAGGTTAGTGGTACAGCATTAGCTATAATGGGGACACCATGCTGGCCCAGCTGACTCAGTGCACTATCCTGCCTTCTCACCATTTTCTGGTGGTGGGAATAGGTTCAGAGAGGCTGGATTTGTCCAGGCTGCATTTAAGCAGCTGGAAGGCAGACAGGCCTGGCCCTCCTCTTCTCCCAGCCGTGAAAGTCTCGGTAGTAACTGCTGGCTGGTTGCTATCCACCAGGTTCCTGGGAGCAGGCAGTAGGCAGGGCTGTGTGAGCTGCAGGCTGGCCCAGTCCTGCCTCTGCTCCCTGCCAGGCTCAGAGGCCTCGAGCACATGCAGGGAACACTAGAGTGTTCCAGAAACCTGAGGGAACAGCCTTTGCTGGGGCTGCATTCCCCGGTGGGCCTGTCTCCCTCCCTGTGCACTGTGTCCAAGGATGAGGAGTGGTCTGAGGGCCCTGTCCTGCCGGTATGCACAAGTGGCTTTGCCTTCTGAGCCCTCATCTTCACTCCTCTTCAGGAGCAGCCTGGGAGGGAACCACTCTTTTAATTAGGCTCCTTCAAGGATGGCGGCTCTGAAGCTTGGGGAGGTGAATGCAGCCTCTCGCCTTTGGAACCTGCTGCCAGTGGACACAATGTAGCTGTAGGAATGAAAACAAGAAAGAGAAAGGCCCACAGGCTCCGGTTTTTAATTGGCACCATCCTCCCAGCCCTGCGCCCGCCTGCTGGCCCTCCCGGGCTCTGTTTGGGCGGCTGGGCCCAGGCAGCAAGTGATGGAGCCTTTCACGTCTTCAGACTGATTTAAGTGGACCTGTATAGATTCCTGCAGCCACGCTGAAAGAGTGAGGCGCAATCAGCGTGCCCAGAAACCCTGGGAAATTCATCAGCCACCTGCGAGTGGTGAATAGCGGGAGCTGCCGAGAGCCGGGCAAAGCTGCCTGGGCTTCGGTGGCCCCACGGCCCTGCCTGCCGAGGAGAAAAGATTTTTCTAAAGCTGCAATTAATTTTTTTCCCCCAATCCATTGGAAGTTGCTTTCCTGCTTTCAGCTGGGCGATCCTTGGTTCTGTGATTTTCCTTTAACCTGAGCTGCAACAATTGATGTTTCTCTCAAGAGACAAAGAGCCAGCTTTATTTCTTGTCAGCCATCGAGGAAGGGACTTGTTTGTGTTTTGTGTCTTTTTCGTCTTTTTCATTCTCTCTCTTTTCTGAGATCCTCTCAAGCCAATACTGAGAAAAGAGACACATGTCAGCGATTCTGCCTGGTTGGGTCCCCCAATCCTTTTCAGAATGTCGGTTTTTCCTGCTTCCGTGAAAACACTAGAGGTCTCACTTAGTGGGGACAATGACCGAGATTAATGAGGGAACGAGCACAAGTGAATCAGAAAGTAGAGAGGCAGTTGGCCTGCCTGTCAGGGTTGGATGCCATAGTTTAAAGGGGTCCTCTAGATGATGTACCCTGCTCTGCTGGAACAGTTATTGGGTAAAATGCTTCTCTTACCCTTACGGTTACAGTGAAAATCAGTGTGAGGTGGTTGGGGATTTAGCTCAGTGGTAGAGCAGTTGCCTAGCAAGCACAAGGCCCAGAGTTCAATCCCCAGCACACCCCCACTAAAAAAAATAAGTGTTAGGTGTGCAAGACAGAGAGGCCACCTTGTCAGTGTCCTAAAGCATCTGTGAGTATTAGTTGTGTGTGTGCATGTCTCTGGGAAGTGCTGACCCACAGGGATGTCCAGTTCTTTGTGCACTTGGGGACATTGCTGCCAGAGGGCATTAGCCGGCCTGGCAGTGGTTGTAGCTGACTGGGATGCTTGCAAGCCACCGAAGCACACTGTCTGTTAGGCCCCCAGGGTGGCCCCCCACTACTGGGCAGGCTCTGCTGTAAGAGAGAGGTGCCAGGCTTGCAAAGGTGGCATCTGTGCTGTGGCAGGCTGCTTATCTATCACAGCAAAATCAGATCTCTGTCTCTACCAGCTCAGTCTCAGAGCTGGCAGCACTGGCATGAGAGGAGACCTATCCCTGGGGACTCACCCGTGCACTGGGACTGGGTTTTACCCTGTCCTTGTCTGGAACCCTGGCCTCCTTAAGGTCTGCTGACCCGCTTGCATGGCAGATTGCTGACAAATCTGCGCCCAGCAGGGCAGTGTTCTCGAAGGGGTGCGAGAATAATGACCGCTCTGTGCCCAAGCCTGTCTTGCACGGCCGCTGGCTGCAGCTGTAGTGACTTGCCAGTTGGGCTCCAACAGCTCCCCCCTCAAACATGCATCCTGTTCACAGGGTAGGGAGCACACGCTACCTTGTTTGGATGGAGCATGGCCTTAGGCTGCCCACTGTCCAGCTGAGTGACCTTTGCAGGCTCATCAGCCTCTCAGGGTTTCCTCAGCTGTGAGATAGGAATGCTGACATTTGCCCCCAGGGGTTCTGAAGGAGCCAGTGACCCATGGTGTGCTAATAAGCTCTTAGTGCAGTGCCTGGCACAGTGTTTAGGTCCTAGGAGTGGTGAGTGTTGTTAACTGTCTGCCTGGAAGATAGAGTGAAGAAGGGGCTTCTCTTTTTAGAGTCTTAGTTCCCAAGTTTCCCTTGGGTCTAAGTGAACATGGACTGTGGCTGATGTCATAGTGTTCAGCAGCTTTTCTGTGGTAACCACTTTCAAATGGGAAGTGAGAGACTTCCCCCGGGGTTCTGTGCCTATTCTGAATCATCAGACATTCTTGCAAGAGAGTAGACTCGCTGCTTCCTGACTTGGGCCAGTAAGGTCTTAGGCTGGAGGTGTCCTGGCCTCCTGGGGTGGGCATCGCCTGTCTTTGCTGCTCCAGCACAGCACACCCCACCCAACCGTACTAGGAGGGCCATGGGGGCTCAGAGTCACACTGGCATTAGCATCATTGGTCACTGTAGTAACTGCAACATTTTAAAGTGATGCCAGAATAATGGAGGGAGGAAGGATGTGTGTATGTGACATTTGCATGAACATACCCATAATCTAAGGGAGTGAAGTATAGACTGGCTTCCTCAGGAAGCTGCTGGGACTCTGTGTGCACCCAAGGGTGTCATACCTGGGCACCGTGCTGGTTTCTTCTTTTGTCTTGTCTTGGTTTTGCTTCCTCCCAGGTGCTTTCAGCCTCCCTCCCTCCACACCTTTCATCACCTAGAGGTTGGCTCCAGGGAAAAGTACCACAGGGATGGGCTTTCCCCTTCTGTCATCCAGCCGAGGGCTCGCTGGTGTTGGATCAGCAGGCACCCCCTGGTGATGTGGTCTCTTGCTGGGCTGTTGCAGCAGGGAAAGCTTTCCTTTGCCTTTCCCTTCTGCACTTGGGGCAGTGGGCAGTATGGTATGGTGGTTAGCACTTGGTCCTGGAGTCAGACTGCTGGGATTCACATCCTCCCACATTCATCCTTTCTGTTCTCAGTGGGGTCCTGAGGCTGTGGTGGCAGCACTGCCCCTCCCATGGTTGGTGTGGGGGTTTGGTGGGCTTGTTCCTTGAAGCTTAGAGTAAATGTTTAGTAAATATTGACTCTCTAATCATTCAAGGCTCCACAGCTGCCAGGACATAAGAATAAACCCCCAGAAACACCCTTTGTTCCCAGAACAAAGTAAGATTCCAGGGAATGATGGACAGGTGGACTGTTTGTCACTTCAACCTCATGAGTCATTTTTTTTGTTTTTGTTTTTTTAATGAGTCAGGTTTTTATATAGGAAGCAATGTGTGGAATTCAGAGTAATTTGGGGAATTCTAAGACCTTCTCATTCCTTGGGAACCACCTTGAGGCCCTCCTTGTTTCAGGCCTCCTCTAACCCTCTCCTGGGCTGAGGCATGACTAGTGAGCAAATGCAGGCCTTCATCCCCCTGGGAGTAGATGCCTACAGGGATGCTGGGTATTAGGGAGGTGAAAAGGGCCTGAGGCCATGCTGGAGAGCCCAAAGCTGTACTGTACAAAGGCGTGGCGTAGGGGCTCCCCCAGCCCTCTCTGCTGCTCCACTTGGTGAGGAGACCATGCCTGAGGGCCTTTAGCTGTTGTAGTGTGTTGTAGTGGGGGATTGTGTGTGTGTGTTATTGGGGATTGAACCCAGGGCCTTCACTTCACACTGAGCTACATCCCCAGCCCTTTGTTCATTTTTTAAATTTTGTGACAGGGTCCTGCTAAATTGCCTAGATTGGGCTTAAACTTGTAATCGTCCTACCTCAGTTTCCCAGAGTGTTGAAATTACAGGTGTGTGCCGCCACGCTTGGCTTATAGTTGGAAATTTTTACCAAATAGCAGGCAAGTTTCCCTGGAGGCTCTTGTGGGGGTGGGGAGTGGAAACTAGGTTGGGTATCTGTTGTCCTGAATCCTGATGTTTCTGGGAACAGTGCAGTGAAACATGATGATTAAAGCACGGCCTTTGGATGCCAGATCTGGGTTTGGGTCTGGCCCAGTCCCTACCCTGTGCTGACAGTTTGCCTGAGCCAACCTCAGCCTCTCTGGTGCAAGTAGGGAGGTGGCAGGGCCTATCCAGGGTAGATGAGCTAGTGGAGATGAGACATTCACCCAGTGCATGCCCTGTGCATCTGTCTCAGGTGTATTAACTAGGACTATGAAGCTTCTTGAGTCTTGTGAATGCCTAGGGATACAGGGGCTCTTTGTAGATCTGCCAAGCACTTAACAGTAATGAACAAAAGGGAAAAAAATGGAAAGGGAAAAAATAAGCCTATCAGGAAATCCAGTTATGTTGAGGTGTGTCCCTGGGAAAGTCAAAGCAATGGGAACCCACCCTGGCCAGCCCTTCCGGAGCCTGTTTGGGCTTCCACGCCAGGGCCATATTCTGCTGGGCACACTGAGACCTTGACCTGAGGTTTCCACATATGCCCTCTCTTAATCCGGTCTATACAGCAGCCCCCAAGGTCAGCGTCACCCTGGCATCATGACTCTTGAGGGTGGAAATGACTTGCCCAAAGCCAGTCAACTGGAGAGGGGTTGACTGGCTCCCGTGTCTGCTTGGTAGCAGAGAGCAGGCTCTGAGTTCAGTCCTCTGTAGCTTCTGGGGGTCTTCCGCCACCTTCCATGCCCTTTAAGGAAACAGCTCTTGGCCTGGAACCTTGCTTCCTGCTGTGCTTTGGGGGGGAGGGGGTCCAGCCTGGTCCTGGTGGAGAATACAAAACCCCCATGCCCAACCTCCACCCCAGCTGCCCTGGAGTGCTGCACTAGGGGGCTGCTTATCAGGGCACCGGATCAGCTGGAGATGGGACTCACACCAATGAAATGCAGGCCACCTGAGGAAGAGAGCCTGGAGGGCAACAGCCCGGGTGTATCGCCCCACACCCCCCCATACTAAGCAAG
The DNA here is from genome assembly GCA_004026905.1 of Hystrix cristata. Taxonomy (NCBI): domain Eukaryota; kingdom Metazoa; phylum Chordata; class Mammalia; order Rodentia; family Hystricidae; genus Hystrix; species Hystrix cristata. The sequence goes on from PVJO010000254.1 coordinate 93,439, forward strand.
TGCTTTGCTTGTTCCAGCTCTAACAGGTCCTCCAGGGCTGGGGGGGGCACCAGGATCTCATGCATTTTGTCCCTGCCACTCACTTCTGTCTGTGGGTGGGGCCAGCTGAACCCAGAGAAACAGAATGTGCCCAGGAATGTCCTGCCACACCTGCCAGCGGGCATGTCCCCAGCCATCTGCCCCGGTTGGGCACGCTGGGACATGCTGGCCAAGCCCTACTGGCTGCTGCCCCGTGCTCACCCCCGCAGAATTCTAGTGGCTAGCACGAGCCCCAAGCCCCGTGGCCGCTCCCTTCCCTAGCATGCTGGGGATTTCTGCCCTCAGGGATTGTTGTGGGTGGAGTAAGCGGAGTGCCTTACTCTGCTTCTACCTGGGCCGTTCTCCATCCATCTGGGTGCAGCTGGGCACAGCAGGTTGTATTTAAACAAACCCTCTGAGCCAAACATTGTTTGTGAACTCATTTCAGCCTCATTACAACCCCTTAAGGACAGTTTTATTTCCCCATGTTACAGATGGGGAAAGAGAAACTCAGGTTGCATAATGGGCCCAAGGAAACAGTAGTCCTGGTGTTAGAGGCAGGGTTGCCCCCAGCTGAATCAATGTTCAAACTCTTTATTCAGCTACCCAGCCCTGTTCTTCCAGGCATCATTGTGCAGCCGTCAGCGAGGCTGGCTGTCCAGGGAGATGGGCCAGAACCTGAGGGGGTCCCACCAGCCAGCCTATGGCATGGGGGCTCCATGATGGAGGGTGTGGGTTCCCTCTGCTGGACAGAGGCTTCAGGGAGGCCTTGCAGGCATGAGTCAGCATTCTAGCTGGCCTGTGAGTACGCCAACTTTCTTAAGGGAGAGAGAGGTTTATTGTTGGGAGAGGAGGTCCTGACCCGGGGAAGGTACCCCATGGGAGAACTCAGTGTCTCCTGTGGAGCCTGAATTGGAAGGGGAGGGCATCAGTGAGCTGGGAACAGGGCCACCATGCCTCAATGTGCTGCAGGCTGAATGTCCAACTCTGGAGCAAGGCATTCACTCCTTGTTCTGAAGGCTTGAGGAGCAAGGTGGTAGGTCAGGTTCATTGAGCTGAGAGGACATTGGGGCATCTGCAGAGACATGCCCTTTGGGTCTTCCCGGAAGTCTCAGGTCTAGAGGTCAAGATATGATCTGGCCTTAAAATGGCTGCTTGGGATTACTGTGGCCAGCAGTACAGGTCTGGTTTGGATTTGGTGCCAGACTTCAAGTCACCTCCCAGCTGATCTCCATGTAGCAGCCTCCCAGGGCAGAGTGAAGACTCCTAGGGCTCGTTCCCGCAACTCTTATGGCAGAGATGGACCTAGAGCAGGCAGGACTTTCCCAGGACACACCCAGCATACGGCAGGCTGGAGCCAGAAGTCAGATGCCCTTGCATGGTATTCAGTTGCCTCCCATACTTTGCAGATTGCTGTGAGGTCACCAAGGGTGACCTTTGGGACCCCTCCTCAGGGTGGAGACCCAGAAAGGGCAAGGTTTGCCTGAGGTTGCCCGGGGGTACATTTTGACCTCATTCCCGATTTGATCCTCCAAGTGAGAATGGCAACACTCTGCTAACTGGAAAGGGCAGCCTGTGAAGGGCTGTGGGGACTGTTTGTTCTGGAGTTTTCTGAGCTGAGGCCTATCAGGGCAGGTCAATCGGGCAGTGGAGTTTCTGCAATGTTTTCCTGCCTTTTCTTCATGATTTATATTGTTGACAGGAAAGAAGCGTCCCACAGCCCCCAATTGAAAGGAAATCTTGCTGAATTTGAACTTGGTCTCTACTTCTCATCTGTTTGCCAGGAGTAAAGATATGACTGGTGGAACTGGGGCTCCATCTTCACATGAACTGTAGACACCTAACCCACATGTCCATCTTCTTTGTTTGTGGCAATGTGCTCCTTTAGCCACCAAGGCCACTTACAGACATGAGGCCTCTTCCTCTGGAATCATTGGTGACAAACAAGGAGCCTCCTCCTCTGCCCACCCACACTGGACCCTCTGGAGGCAGGCACATCATGATCTTAGGGGCCCCAAAAGCCCAGCAATTATGTCCTGGAGCAAGAAGCCTCATACCAGCTGGAGGTGGGAGTGGGGAGATAAGGCAGCAGGAGCATTCAAACCCCCTCAACAGCAGATATTTTCCAGAGATTTCCCTGCCCTCTGTTCTATGAAAGACCCAACAGGCTGCATAGTTTACTGCACATGGGCCAGTGTCTGCATGGACTTGCCTACTGGCCATTTAGAGACTGGCCCCTTTCTATTTTCTTGTCCCAAGCTTATGTGAAACTCACATTTAATTTGGTGGTTATTAATTGCAGAAACTTAGGACTGGTAGGGTTTTCATCCACACAATTTTACAAAGTCATTTTAAAAATGTATAAGCATTGTTCCTATCAATAAGGAGAAGAAGGAAGAACTTTGGAGGAAAAACATCAAAATGTTTTAATATGGAGTTGAGGTGAGAAGTGTTTTGTCTTTTCTTTAGTTTTAGTTTTTTTTTTTTTGAAACTACAAGTGACCCTTTGAATAAGAAGATTTTGACCTTTTCTTCATTTCTTAGTATACTCCCACCTCTTAAAATAAATAGACACACACACATAGATATATACATAGTTCATTTGTGGGTAGTGTGTTCATGTGCTTGAAAATCAGAGCAATAGACAGAGTAAACCCTTAGCCCTGTTTCTCTCTTCCCGCTCGGCTTCATGGCATTTTGCTATTATGACAAAAATATCTGAGACAAACAACTCGTAAAGAGGAAAGGTTAATTTTGCTAGGTTAGTGCTCTACCACTTGAGCCAAATCTCCAACCCATGGAAAGGTTAATTTTGGCTCACAGTCGCAGAGCCATGGTCACTTGGCCCTGTTGCCTTGGGCCTGTTGTGGCACAGTACATCACGGTGGGACCAGATGGTAGAGGAGGCCTGTTCACCTCACAGTGGCATGAAGCGAAAGAAAGAAACACGAAGGAACCAGTATTCCAGTAGCCCCTTTAGGGGCAGTGCCCTCCAAGACCTAACATCTGTCTACTTTCCAAAGATCTTCCCCCAGTAATGCAGTAGGCTGGGAACCAAGCCTCAACACATGGGCCTTTTGGGGACACTCCAGACCCACACTGTGGCATCCTCCTTCTAGAATTCTTGTGTAGATATCCAAGCAGAGATGAATTTCAATTCTTACTGCGTTCTTTCTTAAACAAAAGATAGCATGCCATGTATGTACCTGTCTGCACCTTGCTTGCTTACATGATAAGCCCTGCAGGTTTTTCTATGCAGAAGTGAGCTGCTTCCTCCTCTTCCAGCTGCAGGCTTTAGTCACATGGAAGTGCTTCCTTTTACACAGGCCCCTGAGCTCTTTCCAGTCTTCCTTGGCTGTGAGTTGCAATGTGCACCAGTCCTCTGGACGTGGACAGCTGTGTCTCCTGTAGGGTATGTTCCCCTGGTAGGCTCACCGGGTCACAGGTGGTGTGTGCTTGTCATTGTGCAGGACGTTGCCAGGGCTGTGCTGCGGGAGCCATTCTTGGCTGCATTTGAGGGGGTCTATTTCCCACCACCTCCTCAACGGAGCCTGGCCAATCATTGGGTTTTTGCCAACCAGATAGGCAAAAAATGATTCCTCTGTGTCAATTTAGTTTGCAGTTTTCAAGTCAACGGAGCATCTTTTCATATGTTTAAAGCCATTGGTGTGTCCTTTCTTGTTCTTTTCACTTGCCTGTTTAAAAAAGATGGAGTCATTAGTCTTTTTCTTTTCAATTGTGTGTTAGAGAAATTAATTTTGCCAGTCGTATGAGTTACATATATTTACTTCTAATTTGTTCTTCGTTTTCTGACTCCATTTTTGGCATTTGTGCACTTTATTGACATTATAATCCATATGCCATACAATTCACCCTCTTAAGTGTACAATTTAATGGTTTGTAGTATATTGACAAAGTTGTACATCCATCACCACGATCAATTTTAGAACATTTTTATCACTCCTAGAAGTGGGCTTGTAACTATTGGCAATCATTTCTCAGTCTCTGGCAGCCACGGATCTTTCTCTTTATGGATTTCTTTATTCTAGACATTTCATATAAATGGACTCACAGTAGTGGTCTTTTGTGTTTGGCTCCTTTCGCTTTTCATAGTGCTTTCAAGAGTCATCCATGCTGCATAGCATGTGTCAGTATTATGCTCATGTCTGTGGCCAAATAATACTCTGTTGTGTAGATATACCATGTTTTATTTATCCACTCACCAGCTGACAGACTTTTTGGTTGTTTCTACATTTTGGGTATTATGAATAGTGTTGCTGTGAAGGTTTACAGGTTTGTGTGCGGCGTATGTTTTAATTTTTCTTGGGCATACACCTAGTAGTGGAATTGCTGGGGTCTCATGATAACTCTGTGCTTGTTTTGAGGAACTATTGAACTATTCTTCACGGTGACTGTGCTGTTTTACTCTCCTCTCACATGCTCTCAGCTTCTTTTAACATGTCTGGTTTTATCAAATTATTTTATAGCTTGGGATTTGGAGTTTTAGAAAGGCCTTTCTACCTCAAGATTATAAAGGCATTCTCCTATGTTTCCTTCTAGTGCTTTTATAGTTTTATATCGCAATCTTTGATTGCATGGAGTTTATCCTGTGTATGGTGTGACTGTGGAGCCATCCCCCCCCCTTTTTAAAAAAGATATATGACTACCCGTTTGTCTCAAGACCATGTATCGAAAATTCCATCTTTTTCTTTCTGCTTTGAGATTCCATCTTTATGATAAACCAAGTCTAATTCAGAGCATTCTCCTATTTCGTTACTCTCCTATTTCGCTAGTCTTGTTACACGTGTGCTAGTATACCTTTCTATTTATTGGGGCTTTATAATAAATTTTAACATAATTATGTGGTATGGGCTAGTCTGGTAGGTTTAGTTTTTCTTTATTTTTCTTTACAGTGCTTTACTGACTAATCTTGCTTGTTATTTTTCTATTAAAAGCTTGAAACAAAGCAGCTTGTCTTAAGACCATGGGGTGAAGAATGCTTTGATATTTTAGATTGGGATTTTATTGGACCTTTGAATGAACTCTGGGAGAACTGACACTTTTTCACGTTAAGTCTTCCCATCCATGACACAGGATGTCTTTTTGTTCAGGTCCACTTTGCTGTTCCTTGAGGGTTTTCTTCTGTCAGTTGTGTGAGTTCTTATACATTTATTCCTAGGTACTCTGTCTTTTGTGTTGCTGGCCGGCCTCTTTCTTGTTTTTCAAAGCCTGTTTCTGTTAGAAACGAGGGCAGCTCAGTATACATTCTGAGACAGCCAGGCTCCTGGACTCCTGTGCCGTGCAGTGCACAGGGAGCCATAGGCAGATCCTCTGAGCCCAAGCGTGGCAGGGGCTAGAGGGTGGGGAGGTAGAGGCTCAGGTTGGCCAGCACTCTCCACAGACAGTCTTAATTCATTTAGTCTTCCAAACAAGTCTAGGGCTCTTACTGGCCTGGTACAAATGAGAAACTGACGACTTAGAAGTTGAATGATGTGCCAGGATGCTGGAGGGCACGTGAGCTGGGATTTTTTTTTTTCTTTTTCTTATTTTGTGCTGGGAATTGAACTCAGGGCCTTGTGCTTGCTAGGCAAGTACTTTACCACTGAGCTAAATTTCCAACTCCCCTGAGCTGAGATTCTACCTCAAGGCTGCCTAGCCTTTTCTACTATGCATCTGGCTAGAGGGCTGCATGGTCTCTTGAGTGTGGCCTGGGAGTTAAAAGGTCTGACTACACATCTGCCAGCTGTTCGATCTGGGACAAGTCTCATCTCCTTCCCTATCCTCAGTCTGCCCATCTGGAAAATGCAGTAATTAAACCAGGTGATTATTTGCTCTTTCTCAACAAGCTTTCCCTTTCTCTGGGTGTCACCCATGGAAGCCAGTACCTGAAATGGAGATAGGCTGCTGAAGTGGAGGAGAAGAGGCCCTAGTGCTCAGCAGTCCTGTCTCCTGGTCCCTGGTATGACCCCAGGTCCGGGCAGCTGAACTCTAGCCCCTTCTAGGGCCTGGGACCCAACACTCTGCCCCTCAGTGCTGCTGCAGAAGCTGCCTACTGACAGCCTGCTGGCTGGTGCTGCCCTAAAATCTACAGGCTCAGGCAGCGTTAGCTTTGGCCCCCTGCCAGAACCCTGTGTGCTTTGGAAAGGTCCCTTGACTTTTGTTAGGCAAAGACTTCTCTTCACACCAAGCTGCGAGCAAAGTGATTTCACAAGCTCTGTCCTGAGTGTGTGCTGGCCAGAATGTACACCACAGAAACAAAATGTTTGTTTTCCAATTGTGAGAGCACCAGGAAGCCCTTTGGCATTGGCTTCCATGCCCTCAGTGTTCAGGCAGGCCATCTGCCATCTGGGGCCTGGTGCAGAAGCAACGCCCATCACCACAGGCTGTGGGGCACCAGCAGAGGGGGTGGCTGGCTGACTGCCATTCCATGGAATGTGGGAGTCTGGGCCTCCGAGGCCCATTCCATCCACAGCACCCAAGGGTGTAGGCCTAGAAGCCCTGAGCCAGTCTTGGAGCCTGTCAGGGGGGTGCAGGATCAGAGTTCCCTGTGTCCCTGGGAGGTAGTAGGGTACATGTAGGAACTAGAGGCCTGCTTCCACAGGGGAGGACGCAAGGCTGGGTTTAGTGGGTGGGAAGGAGTTTGTCAGGGAATGAGGAGACATGGGGCTGGGTGGCCTGAGCATTGGCAGTGGACGGAAGTTCACTGGGTGAAAGGTTTGCTGTAGAAGGAGCCACAGCACATATGGGGGCAGTGATGGGAGAGGAGTGGGCCTGTGTGGAAGGTTTGGTCCATTGAGCACCACTCCATGATCCCTTTACAAACCCCCGGTCCGGCTGAATTGATTTTTGGGGACCGTTTTAAAAATTCCCTTTCCTGGTAACCCACTGGATTACCAGCAACAGCAGAGAGTGCTCTCGGTCTTGGCACAGAGGTGGCAGACTGGACCTGCTGACTCTTTTCTGGTCTTTGGACGCCTGGGAATGACCACCCCAGCTTCCAGGGGCCATAGGTCATTTTCCTCATGATCCTTGTCTTCACTTGGGCCTGCCCTGAGAGTTCCCAGAGGCAGGACTGCACTGCACATGTGACGGGAAGGGTGCCTAGAGCAGCATGGGGGTCCTGAGAGACACCAAAGCAGGGACAACCAAGGCCAAATGACAGCTGTGGGTGGAGAATCCTAGAGGGGAGCCTTAAGCTGAGCGCTCTTCCCAGGGTGACTCTCAGGGTGGCCTGACCTTGTAGCCACACAGCATACCTGGTTCTGGTACCACCTGGGCTCTCAGAACTAGAGATGATGTCAGAGATTTGGGGCGAATCTTCTTCTGACCCTCTGTTTCCCTGTCTATGAGAAGGGACAAACAATGGTCCTGCCTTGTGAGCCTGCCCAGCCTGAGCTGTGAGAGTCCCTCTGTAGTCTGACCCCCACCAGTGTGGCTCCTGGAAGACCAATCCTTCCAGCCTGTGTGTCAGCTTCTACAGAGGTGAGTTTAGGAAGCGGGACACAAGAAGGAAGGCAGGGCCAGCATTCCATCTGGCAGGTATTCACTGTCCCCACTGGCCTTTTGCTTCTAGAACCTGTGATCTGGGAAGAGCCCAGAGGATCCAGTACCAAATCAGCAGTGCTACCTGGCCTCTGGAGCCCCTCTACGCCCTTATTTCCTATTTTCAGGCCTCAGCAACCAGGTTTCCCTGTCTGGGTTTTGTAGCCGGCATTTCTGTTATTGCTGAGGGTAAGGACACAGCTCAGACTTTCAAAGGCCCAGAGGTGAATGTTGCACAGAAATAGGCTAAGTGTCATGCTGTCCCTTTTAAAATTTTTCTTATTATTTTTTGTTTATTTTCAGCAACCATAGCCTAACGATGTTCCTTTTTAAATTTATTTATTTATTTATTTATTTGTACTATGTTCCTTTTTTTAAAGAGTGAGCGCCGGCATGGACCTGGGTGAGCACATGACCCACTCAGCTTGGGCAGTGAAGATGAGCTGCCCAGAGGGAAGGGCTGCAGAGCCTGGGCAGACAGCCCCCAGGGAAGGCGTGGCCTGCACCCTCTCTAGCACCTCCTGCCCCCACCCCCAAGGCAGGGTGGCACTGCAGCAAAGAAACCCCTCCTCTGACCTGTTTGACCCCAGCAGCAGGGGCAGGAGCTTCGTGTGAGATACTGTACGACCTTCACACAAAATTCAGATTTACCAAAGACAGATTAAAGCTAGACCAGAAATAATGTTCGTGCCTTTTTTTCTTTTCAGAGATGGTTATAAAAAAAACAAACAAACCAGGAAACCACATGCTTTGCTGTCTTGAATGTTTCCATGCCAGCCTCAGCACAAATGAGACTTAGAACATTTCCAGGCTGTTGGCTGTCCATTCTCAGGGTCTAGTGCTTTCCTGACACTTGTACAATTCTGTCCTCCTGCAGGTGTCTGTCGGGGAGGAAATGCCTCACTTGCGCAGAGCTGAGGCCAGGTCGTCTATTCTGTCTCTTGGGCTGGCTTGTTGATATCCTAGTTTCTTTGAGCGATTTGAGGTAGTTCTCTAAGACCCACAAGACAAAGAGGTTCCTAAAATTGGATTAAAAAGAGGGAGATTAGCATTGGAGAAACAAGTATGCCAGCCTTGAACATCAGTGGCCACAGAGGCAGTGGGGACTTCTTGTCTGAAAGTGAAGCGCTCGTACCCCTAGGGAGATAGTCTGCCACGGTCAGATGCTGAGAGGAAGTCTCGTGTGGGCGCTGTTCTTGGGGTACTGGTTACTCAGGGAGCAGTGTCCCCGGCAGACACGAGGCTGGCCTCCTAAACAGTAGCTCTGATGAGGTGGTGTACTGTGCCCCATGCTAGCACACAGAGTGCCTTGTCGGGCCCCAAGAGCAGGCCTGGAGCTTGGGGTTGTTGGTGAGTGGCTGATGGGGGGAGGCTCCCAGGAGGAGCTCATGGGAAGGGCAGGGAAGATAACAGGACAGGGAGGCGGGTGTGGCTGGCACCTGAGTATGCTAAGTGTGGCTGGCACCTGCGGCCTGATCTAGCCCATGGTGAAGCGTGACCTTCCCTGCTTTCCAGCCCAGAGCAGTTCTGGAAGGGACAGCTGTAAGGTGTCAGCAGCCAAAGCAGAGTGGGGTTTTTCTGGGGTACCATCAGTACCCAGTTTACCTCTGTTTGTTCCTGTGTTCCTTAAGCAGTCCAGTAATGCAGCCAAGCCAGAAACAGTAGTTCCTGTTTGTCTAGGAAACAGGAAGTGAGGCCTGTAGATCAGTGGAGGAGCCAGTCCCTCTGACTCTAGAATCAACATTCCTCACCTCCTCCTCAAGGCCATTCAGGGGTGAGAAGAGCCCTGTTAGGAGAAGAAACCAGGACCCAGAGGAGCTGCATCATCTGCTCTCCCCTCTGCTGGCCTGTCCTTGTCCCTAGATGCCTGCTTCTGCTTGTGGGGACATGGCTCGTGAATTTGGGGGCCTCTTGGCACCCAGGCAACATTCCGTTGGGGGGCCCCCTGCAGTTTCCCCCTGCCCTACACAGGCCTTGCCCCTGAGCCACTACTGATGAAGCATTCTATTTAGTGCCTCAGGGGATTTTGTTGGAGTCCTGTCTGCAAACTGACTCTGCTGCCCAGGGGACAGTAGCACCGGTGGAAGGGAGCAGGCTTGTTGGGCCTGAGGCCGAGCAGGGTGGGTGGCTCTGCATGGGCTGCAAAAGGGGGATGAGTATCTGTTGAGTTAATATGTTTTGGGGGGTGGGTGGGCTTTGGTTTTCAGCTTGTATCTGGAAAGCAAGGACCAGGTGACCTTCGTCTCAGTGCCCATGGCCCAACCAGGGCCCCCCAGCCAGGAGGGTATATTGAAGTAGGTATCTGTACAGAAAGACCCTGCAGAGGAGGGACCACTGCTTCTGGCTGGGAGGCCGTGGGGCAGCCTTTTTGGGTGGGCATCGGGGGAGCGGCTGTGACTTCTGTTGTGGCTGACTAGAGCTGAGGGGGGGGTCTGGTGGGAAAAGCTTGACATCTAGGGGCTTTGTTCCTAAGTCACCCCCTACAGCAGGCTGCTGGCGTCTGCCTCTCCCAGACTTGAGTGGGGTCACTGTCTCTGCCCACTAGCCTGAGGCCACACAGACAATTCCAGCTGAGCTTTGGTACCTGGGCAGGCCTCTGAATAGGCAGCCCATCCCTAGGCCAAGGCTGGGCCTCAAGAGAATAGAAGCTGGCAAGTGGGTGACAGTTCGTCCTGGAGCAGCGGTTTTGCCTTGGAATGATGTACTCGTGATGCTTTGAACTTTGCTGTTCTTTGCTTTCTCCAGACATTTTTGAGGGCATACAGGCCTCCAGGACTCCAACCGGCCCTGCAGTGCTCTTTGTGGGAACAGCCTGAGCTGCTGGGAGAGGCTGGGCGGAACTCTGCTCGAGGGCGTGGTGGGCCCAAGCAGCTGCAGGGCCTGGGTGTGGGTGTACTCTGGGTGTCTACACAGAGTAGGCTTAGCCAGCGAGGAGTTCAGGACAGAGCATACAACTGCCCCATTGTGGCGGTCACATTCCTCCTCAGCAGGTGGAGTGTGGCACCAGCTGGGACATTCAGTGGTAGCTCTTGGTTTTCACTGTGGCTGAAATAGCTGAGTTTTAAGTCAACAGAGTTTTCAGGGTGACATCTGGATTTGCAGCCAAGAAACAGGTGCCTTTGATGGATGGATACTGGGGTGCGGGGGGGTGTTGTCCAGTGGCACCCTGTGGTTTGCATGTGACAAAATGCACTAACTAAATCTTGTAGCTTCTTGCCTTGCAGCAAAACAGAAAGGACCCAGGTATTCCAGACAGCTGGGGCAAGGGTGGCCCTGGGGTGCCTTTGGCCACCATTGTCTGACCCACAGTCCTGAGCCCAGAGGTTAGGGAATCTTTTCTGAAGCCCTGATGCCAGTGTGTGGCCGAGTCTGGATCTGTAACAATCTTTCGCACTTTGGCCCTCTCTAGGTCCAAGAAAAAGAGGTCCCCAGCACCCTGGTGCCGGCTGTAGCCAGGGCTTAGGGCCTTAGAGTGGATAAGTTAGGAACAATAGAATTTGTTTCTTTAGCTCTAGAGGCTGGGAAGTCTGCAGCAGATATCCACGCTGGTGAGGGTCTCTTCTTCACAGATGGTGTCTTCTTGCTGTGTCCTCACAAGGTGAAGGGGCACATGAACTCCCACTGGCCTTTTATCAGGGCACTAATCCCATCCATTCGAGCTCCATCCTCATGAGCTAATCACCTCCCAGAGGCCCACCTCTTAATACTGTTGCATTGAAGATTCAGCATCAACATGTGAGTTTGAGGGGACACACATAACTCAGATCACCTATGCCATCACACTGGCCTACCCACTGCCCCTTAGGTCATTTTCAAGACAAGATCTGGTAGGACAGTGACTCTTCCAGGAATGAGAAGGCGAGTGTAGCCTCAGGCACTGAGCATGGGGCATTTTCTATTCAGGGGTAACCCCAGTTGCCCTGCCCTTGTTCATATACCTCATAGAGAACAGGGGCACTAAACAGACATGGCCATACCCAAGCACTCCTAGCGGCAGTGCATGTCACCCACGCAGAATCCAGTCATAGTGTGTTACTCAAGACACTAGGGCTTAGACTGGACTTTGTATTTATTCTTACACACCTGTTCGGGCAGAGAAACAGCTCAGCCAGGGATGGGGAAGGGTGGGTCTGACTCCTTGGGCCTGTGAGTCCTGACTCGTCCTGGCCTCACCCTGGGCCTCTTTATCCAGGGCAGCCTGGCCCAGGGACACACAGCTTGAAGCATCCTAGGGTGGGCCCTCTTCCCTCTTTCTTGTGCCCTGTCCCACTTAGGCTGCTCAAGAGAGTGGCCGAGGGGCAGAAGGGGCTGCAGAGACCCTTCTTTCCCAGGCATCTGAGGCCTCTGCCTTGCAAGGTGTCAGGTTTACATTTGGAAAATGTTGATCCTTTGCCCAAGCCTGACCTGGGAGTGTTGCCGTGGTGAGGGAAGGAATGTGCTCTGTGTACACAGGGCTTGCATCAAATCCCAGCACAGCCCAGGGTGGGGCTTGCAGCTGGTTCTGGGGCCTTCTGTGGCCTGAGCCAGCATCTCTGGTCGAACTGGTGGCCCAGCACTCTCTCCTAGGTCCTAGTGCTGTGTCCCCCTGTTACCACAGCCTTTCACTCTCTCATGCAGTCAGAAGATTCCAAGAGTGGCAAACGCATCAGAAGAGTTTCCTCTGTGGAGCGTTCAGGAACAATAAGCGTGACCCTGGCAGGCGCAGCAACCTTCCTCTAGAGAGTGCCTTTTATTTTCCATCTGCTGAGCCCATTCCAGCAGCTCATTTGCTGTGACAGCAGTGGTCATCTTTATTTCAAAGCGACGTACACACTACAGCCTTTGAAAGGATCACAGCCTTGGGACAGGTCTGTGATCACAGCATCGGCAGGCATGTGGCGTGAGACGGCGGGTGCTCCAAGTCCCTGCCTGCAGAGAAACCAAAGCCTGCAGCTTCTCTCCCTTGCCTCTGTGTACAGCTCTTCCTGGTTATGATGGCTGGGGCTGGGCCTGGGCCATGGGCACCCCTACCGCCACAGCCTTTGTCATGTCTGCTGCTACACTAAGCATCTGTCTCTGGGGAGAAGAGGGTCCAAATCTGTCTGCCTTGAAAGCTGCCGTGTGGCTGCACCCACCTGTGCACAGTGTCAGGCCTTGTGCCCTCTTTGGTGGGTGGCTCCAAGCAGGACTGGCCTGCACAGCCTTGGGCCTGTGTTCAAGCCACAGCTAATGCTCGGGTAGGCCTCAGGCCACCCCACGCGGTGCAGTGCTGGCAAGCAAGGAAGCTCTAGTCCAGCCGTGCTCGCTCTCTGGGTCTTCCAAGGGCCCTGCGAGAAAGGCAGGGACTGTCACGGGCCTCTTTCAGATGAGGCCTCCAAGGTTCTCAGCTGGCCAGCACCAGAAGCAGCCCAGCCCTCTGGTGTGTCAGTGGAAGACCCAGGCCACAGCCTTGTACAGACTCAGCATCTCTACCTCCAGACAGGGCCTAGAGCTCACGGAGAACTGGTTCCCTGGATGGTTCTGATAAGCACCAGGCATGTGACATCAGCACACACAGGAACACACATACAAACCTCCAGCCCGTGTCTCACCCTGGCCAGTCACGGGAAGTGGGTAGGGTGGGCATAGTGGCCTCCATGCACAGCAGTGCAGCCTGGGGATGCTTCTGTTTAACTCAGGCCCCTTTTCACAGGGACGTTGCTTCGTGTCAGTGAGTTCGCTGCTGCACTATTTTGTGTAATGGCTGTATGGACCAAGTCTGAAGACAACATGCTGTGTTTAACCATCCCTGCAGGGTACTTGAGTTACTCTCTTCCTTTTAAATGACTAAGAGTGACTAGGAATATTCGTGTAAGGGCTGGGGGGTAGCTCAGTGGGTGGTAGAGCATGTGCTTGACATGTGCAAGGCCTCCCCCAAAATACTCGTGTTGCTGAATTTTTGCACCTATCTTAACCTGTCCTCTTAAAAATCCTAGTACATTTGGATGGGCTTGCATAGGTTCTATATTCTTAGATTCAAGCAGCCTCGGACTGAAAAATTCAGAAAAAACATCAGTACTGAACATGTGTAAACTTCTTTTTCTTGTCACTATTCCCTAAATAATGTAGAAGAACCATTTACATAATATTTACATTGTAATAGGTAGTATAAGTAACCCAGAGATGATTTAAAGTATAGGAGAATATGCATGAGTTATATACAAATACTGCATCATTTTACATAAAGGACTGGGCATGAGGAGAGTCCCAGAACAGTCCCAGACATGGAGGGACACTGTAGTGGAATTGCTACACTGAAGGTCATCTTTCTGAGAGGCCAAACAGGAAGTGTTGTGGGTCTGTTTCACTGCAGCTTCCCTGAGCTTGGTATTTACCTTCTTGCACTTTAATGGTTAGGTAGGTAAATAGCTGAATTTTGCATTTCTTTATTAGCACAGAGTGTCACTGGCCAGCAGTGTTTCTTGCAGTCCAGCAAACCAAGTACCAGCAAGGATTTGGCTCAACTTCGTGGGGTACGTGGTCCTGCAGTTTGAGGACGGAGCGTGGCCCTTTAGTAACCTATGTGTCTGTCCTTCTACAGAACCGTCAGACCTTCAGCAGCCTCAGCTGCCTGAGCACGGGGATGGAGGACTGCAGCCCCCACAGCCCCTTTGCTGTCCACGCCAGCAGCACCCGGTCCTGGGCCACCTTGCTGTCAGCCTCCAGCCCGGGGGGCAGGACCCCTGCCGGGACCCCAGTCCCTGAGCCTTTCCCCCCCTCCTTGGATGACCACCTCATCTGCCAGGAGGACCTGTCCTGTGAGGAGTCAGATGGCTGCACCCTGGATGAGGATTGTGGCAGAAAGGGGGAGCTGACCCCAGGCTGGAGGGACTGTGGGGCCACTGGGAACAGCCTCTGCTCCCTGGATGGCGAGTTGGACATTGAGCAGATAGAGAACAACTGAGGGGCTGGGGCCCTGGTCCAGGGTGGGGGTGCTTCCCTCTGGGCCCTATTTGGACACCTGCAGGGGGACCCCAGCCCCTTCCTGAGAGGTTTCAGGTCCCAGGGAGGAGATGTCTGGCTCCGTGAAGGCTGCCCCAGCTGTGCCCCGCAGTGGGATGTGTCAGCCTCTCACCAGCTGTCAAGCACATCAGCCAGCAGCTCCACGGAACTACTGTAGCCCACAGAGCAGCTTTTTGGTTTGGTCTTTTCTGCCTTGTTCCTTGTGGGATGTTGGGCAGTTATTCCTAGCCGGGCTAAGCCCATGCTGGACCCCCGGGGGATGGGATGGGGCTCAGGGCTGGGGCCAAGTCCCTTGGGCCATGTCTGGGCTCTGCTTGGCCTCGCTCAGGTTCACTCTGGGAATCAGCCCCAAAGTTTCTTTCACTCAGTTTATTCTGTGCCTTCTTTTCCAGGTCTCCCTGCTCCAGGCTTGGGAGGGTTTGGGGGACACCTCCTTCTATAGTAACACCAGAACCGGTTCGCCTTAATCCCACATGGGGGTGCTGGTGTTGTCCTCTAGGGCGTAAGCCCAGGTCCAGACTCTAGGTGCCAGGGAACAGCTCGGGTGCTTGTTAGAGTTTATCTGCAGTAGAAGTTGGGTGGATCTGGTGCCTGAAAGGCAGCTCCACTGGCCTCTCCAGGGTCACAGAGCACCTGCTCCATGCTCTGCCCCTTCATGGGCTACCTTGACTGCTCATGATGGCAGCCATCCCCATGGCTCCCCAGTGCCTGAGTCACGAGCTTCTGTCGATTCAGGTGAGTAAAGAGATGACATGACAAAAGGGTGACCTCTTAAAAGTGCCCTCAGGAGACAGGAATGTGAGCAGGTACACAAATCTAGGTCTTGGGCTGGTTTCTGGGGTGAAGGATATCTACACGGTCTGCTCTTGGGGCCAGGGCGGGCCTTTGAGACCCCCGCAGTATCTGCCAGCACGTTCTCCAGTGTTTGCAGGCAACTGGGCTTCAGTCAGAGCGTGCTGTCCCCTGCAAGCCATGCAGCCCTGTCTGCTGAGGGAGCTGGTCCTGGGTGCTGCCTTCCTAAGGTGGCCCCAGCCCCAGCATGGCTGGACTCGCACCCACACCCTTTCCAGCTCCTCTCTCCTGGCACAGCCCTTCCCTCAGGCTGCCTCACACACACACCGCAGGCCTCCATGCTCTGGGAATCTGGCTTTTAGCAAACTTGGCATCTTCTACAGACAGTAGCGAGTGGGCTGACTTATGAGTGAGTGGCTCATTTTCCCGTAAGGCTCAAAATCTCTGGTGTGTTGTCCTGTGTTCGCTGACATGTGATCAAGACACTGTTGTAGTCATTTTGCTTTTGCTTGCCTTCTGTGGACCAGCGAACGCCTCACTTCTACAGGTTGACTCTAAATGGTTCTCACTTTTCTCCAAGAAAGACCCTGGTTGGAAAACTTTGTTTAAACCGTCACTTTTTACTACATCAAAGGGGTGGTGGCTCCAGTTCTGATTCGTAGGTGGCATTTTTTTAAAAATCAGCCATAAAATGCTTCGGGAAGCCCCGTGCACAGCCTTGGGGTGGACAGCGTAAGAGGTGTGCCTAGCACATCCTGTCGTGGGGACGCAGCACACCTCAGTTTGCCATGGCTCCTACCAGAGGCCTGAAAAGCCAGAGAGCAGGCAGCTCTGGGTGGACAAGACGTTGCGCCTTATCCCTGCCTGCCGATGGTGGAGGCCCTGTCTTCTCAGAGCAAATCTGGAGGAGGAGGATGGTAGTTGAGAGGATGTGGTGAGCACATGCCAGTGCCTTTTTCCCAGAAAACCCAGGATGGGGGTTCTGGTACCTGGAGTGGCCATACTGAGAGTGGTGACAGTGGGAGCACAGGCCCAAAGCAGATTTTCCTGTGGCAGGCAGAGGTAGAGTCCATCTGGTCTACTCTGCAGGACCAGCTAGGACCAAGGCATGGAACAGCCACCAGCTGCCTCACCTTAGGGCCAGGATGGGAGGCACCTGCTGGCAGGTGTGTCATAGAGCCATAGTGTGGGTTACCTGTCCTCCAACCTTGCCCCGCCACGGCAGGACAACCAGTGGAGCCCGCCGCATCATGGCCTCGTCCCTTCCCCTCCCCCAGCCAGTCCCAGGGACTAGGGAGCCCAGCCCCAGGTATTTAAGGACAGAGATGCTGCAAGCCCATGGAGCTGGAGGCTCTTTCCAGCCTCACAGGCCCTTCTTAACTGTTCCTGTCCCACCAAAGCTCCAAGTCCAGGCACACAGCAGTGGCAGTTGAGGGAGAGGATGGTGGTGTCCTTTCTACTTAAATGACTTCCAGTTCACGTCGTGGTTGTCTTCTGATTGGACAGAACAGGTCCTATCTAGGAGGGGTCCCACTGGCTTCTCGGCAGCCACACTGTTCTGTGCTACACTCTGCTGGCCCCAGGACTGTGTCTTGGTGCTCTTGGGCAGGTGTGCTCACCCTCAGCAGCATGGTGGCCTCAACTGCCTTGCCAGGTCTGACTGTGAGTCCTGCTCCGGGCAGAGGCTGAGAAAGTGCAGGCCTTAGAGAGTAGGCTGAGCCAGGCCAGCTGCCTGCCTGGGGGCCAGAAAGATGAGAGTGAAGTAGGAAGTGGGTTTCCTGACACACAGTATCCCTGCATTCCCTCTGAAAGCCACTGAACTGACAGGAGCTGTCTTCTGCCCAGGTGCCCAGGCCTGAGTCAGGGCCGCAGCCTAACCGTTCACATGACTGCAAACCCTCTTGCCTTACTCATGGGCGGTGGAGGTAGACTCATATCCGGGCCCCAGGGAGCTTGTTCTTATCATACATAGGGATTATCATTCGCAGAAAGCCTTACTTTTTCAACAAAACTTTGTATCAGGAAAGTTTTTGAATTTGTATGCTGAGTGAAAATTAAGGAAAAGGCCACATAAAAATGAAAACCCATTTCCAGATGGGGCTCCTAGTGCAGATGAGCGTGAGGCTCTGACATTGCCAGGGGGCATTCAGGGCACCATCTGCCGAGCAAGCTTCCACTGCAGTTGAAGCACACCCCTTGGTCCTGGGCCCCATGTGTACTGTGGCCACAGGGGTGGTCGGCAGAAGCTCAGGCTCTGCACAGGCACTCTGCCTACGCGGGCAGTGATGCTGCGCCTTGCCACATCCACGCTGCTGGCCAAACCCCTCCCACTGGCACCAGAGAAAACCATACCTTTTGAAGAGGAGAAAGGTGGCTTAACAAGTCGCAGCCCGAAGTGGAGCTCTCATAGCCTAGGTAGGATAGTCTGACCTTCTAGCATAGTTTTGTTGGCAAATGAATTGAGTTGTCAGTGTGTGGGGACGATGTCCAAGCTTGGGAGACAGACAGCATGTAGACCATACTAGAGTCGCTCAGATTTCTCCCACCCATGTGGTGTCATGCTGCAGAACTTCAGGAATTGTGGCCAGGGTAGTGCTGGGCCAGGTCCCTGCTCGGGCAAAGCAGTCTGCACACAGAGGCACTAGGTCTGTCCTACACCACTGCCCGCCACAGCCTGTCCTCCCCCGCAGGCCATGACTGTCTTGCACTAGAGCCGCTCTAGTCTCAGGAATTTGCTTGTTACTTTTACTGTGTAAATAAAGCTTCCTGGTTCAATACCCAGCTGCCTGGGTATGGCTGTGTGGTTTCTGTGGGGTGTGGTGAACCAGCAGGTCCTCCTCCCTGCTGCCCTTTAGGCTGGGAGAAGCACGGACCTGAGTCTCACGCAGAGCAGTGGACAGGCTTTCCTGCAGGATGGCTGTGGGAGTAGTTGTGGGTGTGGGGCGGGCTGTGGCCTTGGGGAGCCTCCCAGAGGCAGGTGGGGCAGTGCTCCAGGAGTGGGGGTGTGTGCACTTAGGGTGTGGGTTCAGCCCTCTGCATCATTCTGGAGCCAGGCCAGCAGAACAAGATGTTTGCCTTCGCTTCCGAGGCAGGACAGCAGGAGGGGTGCCCTGTGGGCCCATGCGCTGAGCCTGTAGCCCCGCTAACAAGCTAGGATGGGGGCTCCATCGAGGCATAAAGATGTTCGGGCAGGCCAAGGCCCTCCCTCAAATGCCAGAGATACTAGCCTGGCTGGTGGCTTCTCACCTTGCTGAAAAGACTCGGCCACTGTTTCCTCCTAATCCTGACTGAGTGGTGGCCAGCCTGCCCATGAGGCCCTCACTGCCTCATGGCTCCTGAGCCAGGGGGCCTCTGGCTTCAGGGTCCAGTGCTTCCTCACTGCCTGTTCAGTCAGTGGAAGTCCTGTTACAGAGGGACCCGGACTTCTTTTAATGGGAAGTTGCCTCCCAAGGTTTCTCAGCAGCTTTGGAATTGATTTGGGGGAGAAAGAGCAATCAAGTTAACCATTCAGCAGTTGATTTTGAAAGCTGAAATGGGTTAGGAGTGAACTGGGCTGCAGAGGCCCCACGGCCCTGGTCGGGAAAAAGCTCTTTTGACTGCCAGTCTGAATTACTGAAGGGTGTGGTCTGGATATGGTTTAAGTTAGTCCCCTCAAGGGTTCATATGCTGAAGGCCTGATCCCCCAGGGTTGGCAGGAACTGCTGGAGCCTTTAAAAGATGGGGCCTACCTAGCAGGAGGTTGTTAGGTTGGAGATGTGCCCTTGGAGGGGATTTTGTACTCTCTGGCTTCTCGCCTCCCCATGTGACCTCTTGCTCCTACTTGTACTCCTATGACAAGATGCCATGAGGTCCACACCAGAGCCCAGCTGATTCAGGTGCTGTGCCCTTATATCTTCAAAACTGAGCTAAATATAACTATTTTCTTTCTAAAGTTAGCCTGGCTTAATTATTTTGTTGAAGTAATGAAAAATGAACTAATAGGGGAAGGCAGTACCAATGTTTGCCCTGGTCTGCCTTTTACTGGTGAGGCTGAAGGTAGCTCACTGTCCACTCTGGGCCTGTTTCCTCAACTGTTAAAGACATCAGGTGAGTGGTTCCATACCTTTGCCCCTCTGACATGGAGTGGCTTCAGCACACAGCAGGACCAGGGACAGTGTCTGAGACCCCACCTAGGTCCCCTCTCCCATACCCTACAGGGCCCTTTCTGGTAGTCAAAGCCAGGGCAAAGGCTGCTGTTCAAAGCCAAGTTTATTGATCCTTTAGCTTGTCCTGCACACACTGGGCATGATACAGTCAAGTCTACCCATTCTGGCTCTAGAGTACTTTCTGAGCCTACAACCTTAATTACAGAGGTTGACATTCTTGCTCTGGAGGAAGGTATCTTCAAAGTGTCCCCAGGACCTGCCCCAGACTTTTTCTGTCGTGCTGACTTGTGGGGATAGGAAAAGCTGGGAGCTGACATTACTTCTGGGGAGGGAGAGTGTTCATCAGGGCCATTGAGCAGGGGAGGCTGTCTTAGCTCTGGGCTGCGTGATGTGTATATAGGTGGCCCTGCCTCTTCAGGCTCCTCAGCCAGACACACAGCCTGATGGAGAGGCAGGGTGGGCAGTTTGCTTCTGCATCCCGTCAGGTGCAGCTAACTGCATCTCAAGGGCTGGGTGCAGATGAGACTTGGGTCAGTCCCAGAGGTGCTCCCAGCACACCCAGAGTTTTCATTCTGTGGAGGCCTGCTGATTTTAGAAGCAGGACAAACCTTGGCCCAGCAGGCTGGGAAAGGGCCTGGTTCTGGCCCAGGGTGAAGGCAGCCCAGAGCTGCCCTTACCTGCCAGGCATGGGGATCAGGGGTAGCGGTAGAAGGAGCCAGGCCCTTCCTTGAAGGCCTATTACTTGTCCGCATGCTTCAGCAGCAAGTCCACAGCCTCCGCGAGGTTGTCCACATACCCGTCAGCTTTTACTTCCGAATGGTGCTCATCGCTGGGCCTGGAGAGCGGGCTACAGGTTAGTCTGATGGAATATTAGTCCATTTTTCATTACTATACCAAATACCTAAGCCTGGGTAACTATAAAGAAGAGTGTTTTAAGTTCAGTTTTATAGATTGAAATTCCAAGGTCAAGCCATTGCTTTACCTCTGCTAAGGGCCTAACAGCAGATGGCACCATGGGAGAAGAGAGAGATTCTGGGGCTTTCCCAGCAGCTTACTCTTGAGGAAACTCACTCAGGGTCCCCCAAGGATCACCTCAGTTCCACCCGAGGGCAGTGTGCTGGTGACCTCCACTAGGTTCCACCTCTTAAAGGTCCAGCCCATTTCCACATTGCCATGTGGGAACCAAGCCTCCAGCATATGAACCCTTGGGGGGTGAACCACATCCAAACTTTAGCAGCCAGTGACTCCACACTGACCCCGCCTTGGTGGCTGCAGCAAAGGTGTCATTTAGCACCTAGTGCAGGCCTGGCCTCACCCTCATGCCTGCGGAGGCACATGTGCCACCCTCCTGGCAGTTCCTGCCTCCTGGACACCGCCCCGATCCCTCTCCTGTTAGGAGCTCGCAAAGTCTGTGGCCCAGTGACTAGTGGCTGAGTGACTGGTGTCAGCAGTGAACTGGTGACAGCGGGATCCTGAGCTTGGCTCTGAGCCTGGCCCATGCCAGGGGGAGGAAGCCAGCACGTGTGCATTGTGGGGACCCAGAGCTCTTGCTTGCTTGGACACTGGGGGCCTAGATATCTGTGAGAGCCACATGGCATCTGGTCAGTGCCCTTTGAAGCCACTCCTGCCTGACACAGAAGGTCCCCAGGCCCCTGGGAAAGCCACTCTCTGGCTGGAGTTCACCGTTTACTAGCCATGTCCTGAGGCTGGATGGAAGCTGGCTGTGGGGCCATGGCAGAGTCCCAAAATTGGGAAGGGGCCCCAGGCAGACATGTAGGCAGGAAGAGGTTAGGGTGGGCTTGTCTTGACAGTCACTTGAGGAGGTAGAACCTCATTCCAGGAACCAAGCACAGCCCCTCCCCACTGCTTCAGGCTGAGCATGGCCTTGCACCCTGAGAGGTCAGCTGGGGCTTGGCAAGAGGTGGGGCTGACCCCTCTACAGACCCCACACTCCCCACATTCCAGGCTGGTGGGGTGGCCCACAATTTAACCTAGGCTCCCTGGGAAAGCTGGCACCTCAGGAGCTCCCACCGTGGCCTGGAAAGAAGTGGATGAGTTGTTCTCACATCTAAATGCCATCTCGCCCTTTTCAAAGAGTTTGGTTTGTCCAAAGGGCTTTACCCTAAAATGACCCGCACGGGCAGGGGCAGCTTTTCTTTTAAAGGGTTTCAGTCCTGTGACCTGGAGGCCATCTCCGGGCAGGGAGAGTCTCCCCAGGGACTGCCAAGGCTCTTGGACCTGGGAGGGGGGCGTAAAGGGGTAGCCCTTAGGAGGGCTGGGCAGCATAGACATCCCTCCTGACTGAGAGGGTGCAGCTTTTGGCTCTGCCCAGGTCCTGAGGCCTCATTTAGGCTAAGCCCTGTCCCCACACCTCTTCCTAGGATCCCCCACTAGCTCATCCACCCTCTTGTGCAAAGTGGAGTCCTCAAGCACACAAGTCACAGGTCTCACATTCATTGTTCCCATACATGCTCCAGAAAAGGGGTGGTTACTCCCACCTTACAGGAGAGAAAATGGTCAGAGAGGTTCGGAGCCTTGCACAAGGTCACAGCAGGGAAAGCAGGGCTGAGGTCTGACCCAGTTCTACTCCCAGATCAATGTTTCTGGTGCCAGAGTTTTTAAGAGCTTCCAGGGCAGCTGAGTATTCTCTGTCTTTACAGAAAGGGCACTATGGTTGACAGCACCACTCCAAGCACTGGGGCACCCATCGATCCCAATGCCAGTGGGCATCACTACCTGGCCTCCCTGAGTGTGCTGATTCCGCTGCTTGTGGATCAAAATACTTAACAAGAGGTGCCTGCCTGGCGAGGCCCCAAATCATAAGCCTTGGGGACAAGTGTGCAGGAACAATAACCACTACCCACTCCTTTGGCAAGTCAAGCCGGAGTAACTCGTGTCAACGTCAGTATTTTAAAGATAAGATTTTACTTGTGCTATCATGACACAGTCATCCTAGTGAGGGTGGGAATGAAGATTTCCATTATCCTGTATCAGTGCTGAACTATGTACCTGTCACTATCAAAGGGCTTATATCGTGTAGCCATAGCAGAAAACTGTTGATACCTACTTGTGACCCACCACCAGCTGCAACCCTAGGTGTGCACACAGCAAATGTGCCCCTATATATCACCAACGCAAACTTGTGCTAGAATGCTCCAAGCAGCTTTTGTGGTAACAGCAAACAAACAAACAAAAACCAGACACTGCAGAGACTCCCCTCAGTGGGAGGATGGGAAGAGTATGGAAGTGTAAGTCAGAATACCACCTGGGATACATCCCTGCCATCCCCTGTGACAAGGTGAGTCTCTGGCACTGTGGTGAGTAAGCAACAGAAGCCACGCTCAAGAAATACAAAGCGCCACAGGGCGCTAGAGGGTTCTAGATTCTGACCCGAGCCGGAGCGGCAGAGGCAGATGTGTACATAGAAGTGCGTCATGCTGTTCATTTTTTGGGGGGGGTGTTGGTGCTGGGGATCAACCTTGTGCTTGTTAGGCAAGCGCTCTCTACCACTTGAGCTAAATTCCCAACCCTTACTTTTATTGCTCTTTACTATGAATACTAGACCTCAGAAATTTACTTAAGAAGCCACATCTGATGCCCAGATATGAAGAATCCACACCACCACTGGCTACTCTGTGGCCCAGGGGTTGCCAAACTAATCCTGTCTGCAGCCTCACTTTATACATTTTATATTTCTAAAGGGTTGTAAAAAAAATATGCCACAGAAACTCAATGGAGCCTGCAAAGCTAAAGTAGTTACTCTTTCGGCCCTTAGAGAAGGCCTGGATGCCTGGCTCTGGCCTCTCTGGGACCAGCTCTTGCTAGGAGCAGGGTCTTCCTCTTGTAGCCCCAATTTATGAGGGAGTTGGGGCTGTGGGACCGATACCCCGGCGGGCTTCAGGCTGCGGGCTGCCATGAGCTACCTGCCCAGGGTCTGATGCCCTGGCCCTGCTCCCAGTTCCCGTCATTCCCAGCTTTTCTGCCCAAAGTGAGGTTAGTGCAGTGGCCCAAAGTGGAACAAAAGCAGTGCTCTCCTGAATAGTCACCCCACCCAGGGCTTTCCTCCTGGATACCTTCACCATGGGCCCCCCGGGCCAGGCTTCCTATCCCCTCAAATGAGGTCAACCCTAAGAGGGAACACAAACTCCCACAAGACACTCCCACCAGCCGTAGTGCATGCATGGCACCTAGCTGAATGGCATACATGACTCATTATATTTAATTACATATCATTTAAATTCAAGAATCCACTAAAAGAAAGCATTGCATTAGCAGCCGGCACTCGCGCAGCAGAAATTGTGGACTTTTATGTCTTAATTACGTGGTGCTGCTGTTGGCTGTGGCTCTCAGGGAGCTGAGCAGATGGGAGGGGACCTGCCTAGGTTCCCGAAGCTCTGTTGGTGGGCAGGGCAGGAGAGGACACCGTTCCACAGTGGGTCGGCACCCTCTGACCTGTGGGCCTCGAAATGTCACGTTATGGAAGCTAAACTAAGAACTCCAGCAAAGCCATGCTCCATGGCAGTGGAGACGTCAGCAAAGATGAGGCCGGAAGGGCAAGGGACTGTCCTGCCTGAGCCACTCTGCTAGGACAAAGCAGAACAGGTGTGGCCAAGAGGCTGGCAGAAGAGCCTATGAAGAGATGGGTCATGGCAATGCAGTGTCACAGTGACATACACAGGATGGAGGGAGACGGTCCAAGGGAAAGGGCACAGGGCACATAAGCACAGGACAGAGAGACAGCGGAGAGCCGAGAAGCTGGGGCTGCCTCAGCAGTGTGCATCTGTGGAACCGGGTGTGACCAGGGGCAATCCCTGCCGGCTCAGCTGAGGCCCGGCTGCAGCTCCCCATGGGAGTCACAACACTGCTCAGGCCCCCACACAGCATGGGCTCCCTGCTCCGGCCCTCAGCTACGGTGTTGCCTGGGGCAGGTCTCCACCTGGCTGAGCCTCGGTTTCCTCATCTGCTGTCTTCCACTCACCCCTCCCGCTACACTGCCTCCTCCCTCTACTCTAGCCCCTCTCTCCTCTCTTCTCCAGTCAAAGTAGCTGTTCAGAATGCTCACCTGCTCCCTGTCTCTGCTGTGTAAACTACCACAGCTCTCCACTGTCCATGTCACAGTCCAGCAGAGCAGATGAGTCCGACCTGACTGGGACCCTCTACGCTTTCACCACACAGCTTTAGACGTTCCTAGCTTTCCCACACCTCCATGCCATTGTCCATGCTCTGCCCTGGAACAGTCTTAAAACTTGCTCCACTGCAACTCCTACTCACTCCTCAGGGCCCCACCTACTACGTCCCCATCACCGACTCTGTGCTCCGTCCCATGCACTGAGCTGCTCTCTTCTCTGTGCATACAGATCTTGGTTCCTGTCCCCAAACACAATTGCAGCTGGGCACCACCCTGCTTCTTCGCCTGCCAGCATCTGTGCTAGAAGAAGAGGCCAGGTTACCTGCCCATTGTAGCCACCATGCAGGCCTGGCCTAAGCAGGCACCCGGGAAATGCCCACCCAAAGATGAACAAAAGCCCCCAGCTGGGCAGGGCGCCGCCTATCTTAGCGGTCCCTCCCTCTCGCAGCCAAGTCCAGTGCAGGGAATGAGAGCAGCACAGAAAGCCGTTCTGTGCGTGCTGTGTGGACAGCTCAGCCAGGACAGTCTTCCTCCTGGTTGAGGGAAAGTGGTGGCAGACACCCCAGCATAGATGTTCAGCAAGAACTACCTGCCACCGCCTCTTCCGGGGCACACGCGGGCCAGGGCCTCCACCTGGTCCTGCTGACCAAGGAGAGATGGGTGCGGCCTGGCCAGAGGAGTGAAGGGCAGGTCGGATGGGAGGCCACGGCAGCTGCCCACCGGGAAAGACACGTGTTCTGTCACGGTGGCCAAGAGACCCGGTGCTGGGGCTGCCCAGTGATAGGGAGTTCTGGGAACTGGCATCAGAAGGGCGATGCCAACTCTAGACTGCTGGTGGAGCTGGAAGAAAAGGACAGAGGGCACTGATTCACGGGACTGGCGGCGACGAGGCGAGGCTGGCTCTACACCTGAGCCCTGGCAGCCTGAGACCCCTGGGCTCTGAGTGCCCGCACCTGGTTTCTGCAAAATGCCAGGCAGATGTGGCTGAGACACCAGCCTCCTCCGCCCACAAACCTGAGTTTTCTAAAGGCCAATTACAGGACACCCAACCACTAGAATGTGCCTGCGAGTTTCCTGCTGGCCACTTGCTGGCCCAAAATGTACGGTCAAGACAGCAGCTTTACTGGAGCCAGTGTGGCAAGCAAGAGGCTCAGCATGTCACATGTCCAGCTAGCAAGCCCCTGGCTGTGCGGGGCCACTGGCAGGGACCTGAGGGTCAGTGACCTCATAGTGGGGTGGCTGGGTGGGCAGAGTCATCACAGATCCCAGACAAATGCTCCTATACCTCTGTCTCCTGGGTGCCTGGGGTCTGGAGATGCTCAGACACAGCTGGACACCCCGGAGCCTCTGGGAAAATGCTGTGTCCTGCTGCTTGCAGACACTCAGGGGGGCGCCCTTTCCTGCGGAACTCGTGGCTTCCTTCAGCCCAACCAGGCCTGATGGCACTTAGGGCCTGGTGCTGAGAGGCACATGGAGGTACAGTCCAGTCTAGGCCAGCAAGGAGATCACATGGAAGCAGGAACCCAAGGGCTCAGACTGAGCTTACTGGAAGCCTCAGCCTGGGCCTCGTGGCCATGGGCTCCACCTCACTCAGGGAGCCCCCAGGCCCGTGTCCCTAGCCCTGTCTCTTCCTTGATAGCAAGAGTACCTCCTGCCTCCACATCGGGCCACATGGAGGCCAACAAGGTTGGCTCCAGATGTCTCCTTGGCCTGGAGGGACCTAAAGGACAGCTGTCCTTTGGGGCCGGGGCCAGGTCACCAGCCCCAAGGTTGGGAGAGTGAGGCTAGCCACCTGCAGGCCCTGCCTTCCTTCTCGATCAGCTAACACACACAGGGACTTCGTAGGCAGCTTCAAAATCATTCTGGGGCTGGGCGGAGGGCGGGCTGATTAACAACAAAAGCACATCCCAGACCTGAGAGAGTCCTCACTGAGAACCCCTCTGAGGCCACTGTCTCCCTGGCCAGGAAAGGAACGGGGACATCTTTGGCTAGCTGGGGTCTCCCTTGGGATCAGAGCTCCAGCCAGGGCAGTGGCCATGTTGTGTATGACCAGGACCAGTAGCTGGAGCCAGGCCTGGCCGGCCTGTTGGTTTGGTTCCTCTTGGTGAGGGGGACAGTGCTCCCCCACATAACCCACGGAGCCTCGGTGCCAAGGAGAAAGCCATGTTCCCTGGGAGGACCCACCTAGCCCAGCCTCCTATGCGTGCCCTCCTCCCACTGGAGGAGCCAGAAGCAAAGGAAAGGGACCAGAGGAGAGGCCAGAGCTCGGTCCCAGCAGCACTGTGTGTGAACAATGAGCCAGGCACAAGGAGCCCGAGTCCCCACTCTGTCCCACACTGGCCCTGGTGCCCTCCAGGGCTTCAGCTGGCCATTTCTTATGCCCTCCACCATGCAATAGGCTTATGAGGCATGTTGGCAGAACTAAGAGTGAGATGAGGTCCTGTGCCCCTAGTGGAGACACACACAGCCTCCTATAGGTATGCTGCATATGTCAGGCGCTGGGCCTGCAACCCAAGGAAGGGGAAGGGCAGAGTCTCCTGCCGCGTGGCTCAGTACGTACCCTGGTGCGCTGAGGCTCATATGGATATGGGGACCTGGGGTGGGGCAGGGCTGAACCACCCTTTCCTTCAGGAGGTGGCGCCCTAAGGCTCAGAATGAACACACCACACACACACACACACACACACACACCCCTGCCACTGCTGCCAGCTGACCTGGCCTCCAGCTAGGAAGAACCAGGAGTTGCCCTCAGCAGGACAAGGTGCCCCCTAGGCCAATCCCAGGGCTCTAAGCCCTGGTAGGTAAACTGAGGCAGGAGGTCTCATACATCCCAAGGTCTCATACATCCTCATGGACATCAGGCCTGCCCACAGATGCTTAGCAGCCAGAGGCAGGCCCAGGATGCAGATGGGGCTTGTTGGCCAGCAGGCAGGAGACAGAGGCATGGAAGCCACCCCTTCCTTCGGGGATCACCTCTATGGATTCCGCACAGCACCCTATGCAGTGGCACAAGGCCCTGCCCATTCCAGACACAAGGAGACAGACCCCAGAGGGGAGGGGATGTGCCAAAGTCATGTCCAGGAATCCCAGAGCAGAGATTCACATCATCGGTCTCAGGTTCACAGAAACATAGACACAGACTCACGTGGGCCACTCCCCCTGGGCTGCGGGGCTGTATCTTGCATCTGGAGTCTCTGGTGGGTTGAGTGACATCAGCCAAAGCTTGAGGCCACTGTGACAGAGACAGGAAGGGTTTGCCGCTCTGTGCAGTGAGGCACGCACAGTGTGTGGAAACCCGCAGGAAATGAAAGAACAGCCACGAGTCACACCAGGATCCTGAGAGCTGCACGTGGCCTCCCCCGTGCCCAGGTGCTCCCGGCAGGGCCACCAAAACATGTAAACTCCTTCTTTCCTGCAGTCCGGGGGTCACCAGGCTGGCCCAGGCCTGCCAAGGGCAAGCTAGCCAGGCAGAGGGCAGCATGAGCCGGAAGGGCTTGATGTCCAGCTTGAGGCCACGGGGAAAAGACTTTGCAGGGGACACTGACACCCGGTACCCCAGACCACTCTGTCCTCAGAGAGGAAATAGTGTCTATTTACAACTTGGCTCAGCCAGGTGGCACCCTGTCAACCAGAACTGAGCCCACGGCGCCTGCTGCTTCCTGTGAGGTTCTCTCTGCTCCTCAGCCGCAGCACGGCTGCATGTGAAATGGAGGCGGGGCACACTGAAGATGCCCGGCCTGGACACATGGCCCTCACAGACCCCACACTGTGAGCAGAGGCCACCCTGCCTGCTGCACCCACACACTCAGGCCTTTACCCAGCTCACGTGCACAGAAAGGCCCCTGGCAGGTCTGGTGGGGCCCACACAGAGCCTGTCAGAAACAGAAGCTGGGGGCTGGCTTCCTTGGAAATCAGGAAGACAAGTAATGAGGAGCTGGCATCTCACAGGCAACACACGGCGGTGCAGTTTTGCCTGCAGTGCGGCAGGCGGCTTCCAGTTTGCCACACTCCCCCACGTTCTCTACTGCGTACCTGTTTCTGCGCCACGCACATTTCACTCCATCGCACTCCCCGCCTGCCCCACAGGTATCCTCATCTGTCACCCTGCCGTAAAGTTTGGGCTTTCCAGGACTCAAACCCCAAGGAACAGGTCACCTGGCCCAGGAAGCTGTCCTCCCCTCAGTCCTCGCCTCCTTACTTAGGTGCCTGCTCTGCACCATGGCACCTGTGTTGACTCCATCATGCTTTACAACTGCTCCAAAGCTGAGACTCAGGGCCTTGGCGCCCGCTTCTCCCCAGAGCCAACGGGTATTTTGGCACGGAGGCCACATGAGTTCTGGATTCCTGAACCTCCTCACCTGGCTGCCTTGGCCTCTGTGTGAGGCCAGGCAAAGAGCCGCTCTGAGCCTCGGTTCTCTCATCTGAAAGGGGTAAGAAGGGCCCCTCCCAGGCTGCAGTGGAGTTCGGCGGATGGCAAAGCTGGGCCTGAGTGGCCTGGGTGCGAGGGAGGGCACAGGGTCAAACGAGCAAGATGGGCAGACAGATGTGGCGGGCACTGGATTGGGTGGGTGGGCAGATGGGCCTGCTGCTGGCTCTTCCAGCCCTCAAGGGAAGCCACTCTGTGCGCACTCTCTGGAGCTGGTGGGCTGGACCCGGACCCACATATCTCAGGGAGCTCCCCCAGGGGCTTTCCTAGCTACCAGGCCACCAGGGACCAAGCATACTGGTCATCCTGCAGAGATGCCCATGTGGTTGTGCCAGGGGACAGGTGACAAGGGACTCTGGACTCCCCGAGGGTGCTGGTTCAGGGTGTAGCCCCCAAGTCTGCTCTCGGCCCCCGTCTCTGAGCCCACAGGACAGTCTGCTCTGTGGTGGTGACAGTCCCCGAGCCCTCCCCTGAGGATCTGGCAGGATGTGGACTCTTTAGCCCCTTCACTTTTCGCAGTTGACAGATGGAGGCTCAATGAGGCGGAGTGGCCGCCCAGGTCACAGAGCTGGGCTGGGGGGGTCCAACTCCCAACACAGGCTCAGGAGTGCTTGCACCCTGGTCTGGACCCTGCAGATAGCCAGGCCCAGGCTAGCAGGTGGCGGTCAGGGGTCACCTGAAAGGCTCATTTCAGCACTGGGACAGACCTGCTGGGGGCTGGGCACGCGGCCTCAAGCAGAGGAGCCTGACAGCTGCTCATATTTTGATAAAAACACGCTGAGCACCTGGTGTGTGTCTGGATTTAGGAGAGCTGGCCCAGCCCTACACAACATGCACTCCAACAGCCAAATCCCCCAGAAGTCGGCATGCAACCAGCCCAACCAGGGCACAGGGGAGGTAGTCCTCTCCAGGCCTCCCTGGAAAAGTCACTGCATTTCCTCTCCGCAGGCCACATTGCACAGGACAAGGAGGGCCGGTCTAGTCCAGAAGAGCCACAGCTTGCACATCCAAGCTCTGAGTGCTTGTGAGATGACCCAGGAGAACACACTGATATTTATACTAGGACAGATCCAGAGGAACTGAGAGAAGTGACCCAGAATGACAGAAAGGAAGAAGAGAAATACTTAAACCAAAGGCCAAGGAATTTGAGTAAAAATGTATAGCTCAGAGCTCCCTGTCAGCCAAGGCAAAGAGGGAAACCAGATGGGAAACAGATGACTGTTTAGGAGGGGCCACCTTCCCAGCAGCACAAATGTAGACATGAGGGACATGCATGGCCTAATATGGCAGCTGAGGCTCCAGAAAGGGCTCTGCCAAAGCTCTTCACAAAGAGCCTATCTCTTGCCTATCGTCTATGCATACAAACTCTGAAGAGCCAGCATACAGAACAGTGGGTGCTAGGCTCAGACTGCCTCAGGCTGCTTCCCCAAACTCCCAACACCTGGCATGGCTGGTTGCTGAAGTGCTTCCACTGTGTTCCAGCCTGGCTACCCCTTATTCAGAACAGTCCCTCTCTATGGGCTCTGACAGCTCCACTCCCAATACCAGGGCTGTACTAGATGACACCCCCTAGCCATCTGTGGTATGCATGCCCACCTTGGGGACCACCAGGATATGGAGGCAGAGTGGGGCTGGGCAGGCTGGGGACCCTGGCGCCAAGGTCTGGGAAGGTCTGGGAGCCAAGTGGTGTTTCAGAGCTGTAGTTAATGAGCTGTTGAGGAATTTTATTATTACTTTCTCACCCTCCCCTCCCTGAGGACGCTTCTGGGGTGAGATGGCCAGTCCCTCCTCTCCCTGACGACCTCTTGGATTCACCCAGCAGGGACCAGGCCACACGGAGGAAAGGGGTCAAGGCCAGTCCACCTCCAGGGCCCTGTGATGGCAGAGTGGGAGGCCCCCAGGGAGGGGCCACGGCCCTTGGGAAGAGGCAGTGCACCTGGATTAAACCAGAAGGCAGACCCTCCCGTGCTAACGTGGTAGAAGAAACGACAGCCAGCTTGCTCACAACCCCTTTGTGGTATCAGCTTCTGTCCCCAGAGACATGGGCCTGGCTCCCCACCCACCTCCTCCTGTGCAAAAGAGGCGACAGTCCCCCGGGCCCTCACAGGTCGGAGGGCCTGGCACGGTGTTTCCTGTAGATGCTCTGGTCTCCTCACAGCCTGGGTCAACACCCCCCCCCCCAAGTGAAGCTTCCCTGTGTCACACTGATGCAGGACTAACCAAGATGGTGGGTGTGAAGCCCACTGTTAGTGACAGGCTCGCGCCTGCACTGGTGGCCTGATGCGGCAGGGCTGCGTGTGACTCTACTCCCTGCTCTCTTCCTCCCCAGAAGTGCACACTGACAGCATTTCTGTGAGATAACTTGATGGCCTGTGTCATGATCCACAGAAAGAATCCTGCTCTTCAACCCAGTCCTGGAAATATTTCTTGAGCTCTAGCATGTGGAATGTTTGCAGTTTAAGTTTGTTGAACTGAAGGAAAAAAGCAGTAAGGAATCGTAAAGATGTTCCTAACAGTGTTATTTACAATTTACAACGGGCAGGAGAAGCCCACGCGCTCACTCTTGGGGGAGTGTGATAAGGTGTATGCGCTCCACACAATACTATGTAGCTGTGAATAATGCTCAGGGGAAGGGGAGACAGGCGAGTTACAACCTTGGCTGCAGAAAGGAAATAAACAGCTGGCCAAGCGCGGTGAGTAACAGGTCAAACCTATTCTCCAGTAAGTCATCAGAGATGGCAGTGACACTAGTTTAGCAATGTACATGATGGTGGCAGCAGTGTTTCCAGTTCCGTCCTACAGCCACTCCAAAAGAGCCATTAACAAGGTAGAAAAGTCAAGGTTAGTCTAGCCTCAACAAGGGGCATGACAGCCTCTCCTGGGCCTGGTGGCTTGACAGCTGGGGAGGGAGTGTTCAGACCAGTGCTGGCCCTGAGGCCAAACAGTCGGCTGGGCACAGAACATGCCACCTGCTCTGCAGACCGTATCAGTTAGTCACAGATCAAGGGCAGGCCAGCTGAGGTGACCCAGGGCAGCAGCGTGCCAATGTCACAAACAACACCTGCACACCAGTCCCTTGGTGCAGCCACAGGCTGCCAGCAGATGTCACACAGGTCCCCAACACACCACCCTCAGGATACAGGGCTGGTGGGTCTGCCCGGTGCAGTTGAGGTGGGAAGATGTCACATCGAATGCTCCTGAGAAGACAGAGGAAAAGGACTTGCTCAGGTCACAGAGCCAACAGGGACCACGGGGCGGGGACCATTGTGACTCTTATGTCAGAGACAACCAGAGGGAAAGGAAAATGAGCCCTGCTGTCTTTAGGGTGCAACCTATCTGGCTCTAAGTAAGGAAACAGGCCAGGGAGGGCAGATGCTGCCTGAGGCTTCCCAGGGAGGCCAAACCCAAGAGGGGACCAAAGCCTGGCCCTGGGCAGTTGGGCCGTCCCAGTCACGCCCCAGGGATCCAGGCCTGAGCAGAAAGGGACCACACGACCCCCTCCCAGAACTCTGCTGCCTGTACTTACACGAAGCCAGGGTTGGGGTAGCGGTCCTTCCTGTTTCCTCTATACAGAGGGGGAAACTGAGGTATCCCAGAGGGAACCAGCGTGGAGGCCAGCACACTCCCCTGTATTTACTTAGCGCCTTTCACCCTGGGTTCCCCGAAAAGCTGACTGAGCCAGCGCCAGTGCATTAATCACAGCCAGACAAGTCACCTCATAAATCGTCAGAGCAGCTGGTGAGGGGCCATTCATCCCGGCCCGAGGGGGCGCCAGCTTGCCCCGGGGGCGGTGTGCCCCACACTGGGCCAATTGTGCCCACGGGGACCCCATCCAAGCTTCCCTGGCTCCTGGCGGGTGGCTGTACCCTGGATGGTTCCTAGACGGAATCTTGTTTTCTTCAGTTTCCATCCTGGGCCAGGGAGCCGAGCTGCTCCTCCGTACGTTTACTCAACATTGCTTTGATTCTCCCCAGACCCTGGCCTGCCCCTTTGCTACCGGGAAGCCATAAACTGGCCCAAACAAGCCTCCCCTGTGGGCTCCAGAGCGACTGGAGGCTGCTGCAGTAACTCCCACCTACCTGCTGCTTGCCGTGCATGGGGACAATGGCTGTCAGGGTCCTGTGACCCTCAGGAGGGTGAGAGAGAGATTGGGGAAACTGAGAGCTACAAGGGGGATGCTGGCAGTTGGCAGCAATTTGGACTCAGGATTCTGGGGCCCAGGCTCTTCCTGAATTTGGAGACGCCCAGTGAGGCATTCTTTCCTCTGTTCCCTCTGTCCCAGCACGCACCACAGATCTCTGGGTGCTGCGAGTGGAGCTCACAATCCAGCCAGAGGTTCAGTGTCTCAAGGGTCCGGTGTGGGGGCGGGACCAGTAGGGGCTGGGTGACAAGGAGATCAGGGTCTCCCTTGCCAGGGTGCTGATCCCTGAGGCACAGGCCAGGATGCATCTGCTGTGATCTTCCCTCCCCACCCCTCAGCCTGTCACTCGCCAGGACCTCACTGTGCTAGCGACTGTCCCCACTTGTCTCAAGATTTGATTCCTGATTCGTTTTACTTTCATATTTTCCCATATAAATTTGAGCACTAGATTGTCTAGGATGTATCAAGAGGTGAGAGAAGGAACAAGCAAAGCAGACGAAGATGCTGGTATTATAAACTGTCCCTAAACAAAATTCTTCAGCACAAAATCTAATTTCTTCCTGGACTAGTCCCTTCCTGTCTCTGGACCTCAGAACCACACGGACTTTGTCCTAGATCTGAAGTCTTCTTCCTATACTTCTTGGAGTCCAGGGTTTTCAGAAGAAAGTGAGGAAGCTGCGGGGGGAGGGGGGGGTCAAGCTGCCTAGCCCTGGGGTCCCCCACCTCCCCCAGGCTCTGTGGGGCCCACAACGATGAGCTCCCTCTGCCCACCCGTGTGCTCCTCCTCCAGGGGCACCCTCTACCCTATGCTGGGTGGGTTCTGTCTTTTCTTCTGGTCTCGCCCTTCCTTCCCACTAGATGTTGGCTCAGGCTGTCCTCTCCATGCCCACTGCCACTGCACACCAACACCAAGCGGTGGGCCCCCATCTCCACCTCCTCTTAGGTAAGCCTGGACCCCGAACAGCACTCGCACCCCACCCCCTTACAGCTTTTGGTGTATTTGCTGCAGACTCCTCACTGCCCTGGGGGCTCCTTTATCCTACCCACACAAAGACCCCTGGACACATGGATCCCTTTGAGGGTGGCAAGTGTCAGAGAGGAACAAAGATCTCAGGTCCCAGGGCAGGCGAGACCTCTTCTATCTGGGACAGGGAGCCAGTTTCTTGGGAAGGAGGCTGGTGTGCTTTTACTAATAGCCACTGCCCCTTCTTGCACATCAGGGGCCTGGTCAGTGCCAGAGACTCATTCTGTCCCACCACTATGCATTCTACAATCTGGCCCTAGTTTTGTGGGTGAGGGGACAGGCTTACAGAGCAGGCTGGGGCAGTGCTGGGCCTTGGGCCTATGTTATCTCCTCATGCAGGGGGCTTAGCAGGGCTCTACTGAGCCCTAGAGGGTTGGGCATGCTGTGGGGATTGGGGGAACCCACAGGAGGGAGGCTGTCCTGTTCTCTGAGACTAGGCCCAGGGTGACAAATCCAGTCCACATGTCCAGTCCCCACCTCCAGGAAGGGGAAACCAAGTTCCCCAATGGGGTCACTGAGTGGCTACCTTAGGGTAGTCTATAGATGGTCACCATCACCAATCCCCTGAATCAGACTTTGATTCAGATTTCCGGGTCAGGAAGAGTTCTCATAGGAGAAAAGACTTCCCTGACTTGTGCCCCATGTCCCCTCACCTCCAGGAGACACAAGGCCAAATCCAGAAGCAACAGGGGACAAGGTGGGCATATAAATACACAGAGGGGTTATTAACAGAGCCAGGGTCTTAGAACTTCACAGGCATCAAGAGCAACACCTGCAAAGACGTCCAGCAGCAGCAGAACCCATGCGGAAGGCTCCAGCGCTTCCCCAGGGACACAGTCCTGGCAGCTGGGGCCCTTTCCTTTACAGACCTCAGCTAAAGCCAATGCTTGTTCTGCACCCCAACCCTGAGTGCTCCTGGTCTTCATTTCCTGCTTTGTATCATGTGTTTATGGAAAGGAAGAGAGACAGACAGAGAAACAGCAACAGGAAAGAGGAAGAGAGACAGACTGAGAGAGGGAGAGACAGAGAAGCAGAGAAAAAGAAAAGATGGAGAAGGAGGGACAGGAGAGGCAGAGAGAGAAAATGAATGAACAAGCTGTTCACATTATTCTCTGGAAAAAATGATGGATTAAAAACCTGCAAAGCCAGTCAATTGTACATCTATTTTTCTAAGTATGGGGGGGGGTAAGGTAGGGTGGAGAGAACTTTCCTGAAAGGACTTGGCCTTGAAATATGAAGTCAAACAACTAGAATTGGCAGGCAGACAGCTCCTGAGCCCCGCCAGCCTGAAGGCCCATCAGCCCAGTGAGGCTGAATAATGCGCCCATTGAGAGCGCAGCTGGCTAGAGCCCTCCGGCACGCAGGGGGCCTTCCTCACTCTGCATCCCAGGCATCCCACAGACAGGAGAGGCCGACAGGAAAGGTCTTACTACACATCATTAACACAGCAAGGAAGTCCCAGAGAATGGGGACTCGGGGGGCCAATTCCCAAGTGGCAGTTAAAGCTGGGGTGGGAGAGTCTTTGGTGCTCCATCTTCCCACTTGGCCTGGTTCATGTTCTCACACCCCTGAGTAGATCAGCTCCTTCCTGCTCCTGCACGGCCCTGGCCCTGTCTTTGCCTGTGGAGCCTGCTGCACACCTGGGAGGTCGTGAGCTGTAGCTAACCAACTCCATGCTTGGGCCTGTGTCACCCTGTGAAAGCCAAGTTTTCACTTTTGCTGACAGCCCTACCTTTGGTGATGGCTGAGACCTTGAGCAGAGTGCTCGGCGTGGTCCCATAGTCAATAGTTTCTGTGCACGGAACAGATAAGAAATAAGGACTTGTGATGCATGCTGTAAGTGGGCTCTCATTGCCTAGGCACCAAGCAGGAGCAACCTTTAAGCTCTGAGCTGCTGTGTGCAGAAGCAGCAGCCTGACACTTCTGAAAGACTGTCCCCAAAACTCTTTATAAACCTCTGGGTGGCAGGAACAAGGTTGTGCAAGGGTCTGGACAAGGCTGGCAAGCAGTGCTGGTCCTTGTGGTTACAGGCTTATTTTCTCTCCTGTGGTCTAACAGAGAAGCACCACGAAGTGACTGCAGAGGCCTTGTTAGCTGCACTGTGGGAAAAAGCCTGATTTATAATGGCTCCATCATAGTTGTAAATAATCATGCATTGCTGGCAGCACAGCTGGCTGAGATAATTTCATCTGGCTTTCCCTAACCTTTGCTCTTCCTTCATCAGTGACCCAAACATAGTGCAGCACGATGCCTTGACCCCCTTGGAGGGTGGCCCATGGCCCTTCCCAGAACCCTGCTCTAACTCTGTGTCAGATGAGGGAGGGGCAGGGTGATGATGGGGTGCGGCTGGTGTCTCCATGGAAGCCAGTCTCAGGGCAGCTGTGTCCTCGGCAGGCTATTGTCACCTCGGGTCACAAGGAGCTAGAACCCACCGATATGGACATATTTGTGTGGATATTGGTAGAAACTTATCTTTTTTTTTTTTTTTATTAAAAAGCATAGATGGCTGCTCCAGAGAGCAGAGCTCACTGTCTCTAAATCCCCATGAACTCTGCCAGGCTGCTGACAGAGTTACTCCCAGGCCCTCCAGGCCCAGCTGGAGAAGTGAGACTTAGCATGGGTGCTCCCCGCTGCCAGCTCCCTGCAGCTCTCGCTCGGCTGTGCTGCTGCTGGCTTGCAGATGCCCAGTCCTCAGGCACAGCTGGCTGAGACCAAGATCCAGAGGCCAGGAGCAGAGATGTCTGGCTTGGAGCGAATCTTCCTGACCCTAGAACCCTGTGAACTCTGAGGCTGTTCTCCAGGCACCTGGCTGCCCTCTTGGAGGAAGGGGAGTATCCCTAGAACATTCTGAAGAGCATACGGCTCAATGGTGCCACCATTGTATCCTCGAGAGTTCCTCCTGGGTGGTATTTCTCATGAGAGTGGAACCTCTTCCTCCTCTTCCTTTCTCTGCAACCCACTCAAGAATTCCTTTCTTTATCCATTGCTCACCCTGTGTTCTTCGGCGATTAGTACCAACAGTCCTCTCTGAGCCACGTCATACACCAGTCCCAGGGCTATAGCTACACAGCCTTGAGAAAGCACTTGGGGGTGAAATTAGCTAATGTCTACATTCTTGGAACCAGTTTTCCCCCCAGGAAAAGTCATGAGACCACACTTTCCTTATGAGAACATAAATTAAGTAGACTGCATGCAGTGGTGTTCTAGAGTTGGTTTGTACCAGCTGTCAAGAGCTGGCTGTGTGTGTCTCTCTCCAAGTCTGAACTCAGTGACAGAACACTGTAGTTCCAAATATGCCAGGTGGAAGCATTTACACCACAGAAATAAGCAAGTGCTACAGATCAGATCAGGGATCCACCCCCCCGGGAGACCTGGTTCCTACATTTAAACCATACTGCTGGAACTTGATAATCTCCAAATTCCTTTTAGTTAAAAAAACAGTTGCATGTGATGGTGATTTATATGCTCATATAGTGGGCCTGGGGATTTAGTTCAGTGGTTAGAGAGCTTGCCTTGCAAGCACAAGGTCCTGAGTTCAATCCCCAGCACTAAAAAAGATATGCTCATATAGATACACGTATGTTCACAGAAGCACAAGAAGGCAATTTTCAAGATAACGACAATAAACTTAATTATTATTAATCCATTTACTTTATACTTTTGTGAGTCATTAAAATTGATAAAAGAAAGGCAGAGGTCCCTAGGAGGACAGAGGCCCTGTTCCTGCCTATGGGCCTTTGCATGCTATTTCCCTGCTGGAAAGGCTGTCCCTTGTGTCTGCCAGAGAATGTGCCTTTTCCTCCAAGACTCAACTCAGACCTTGCTGCCTCTATGAAGCTTCCCTGGACCTTCAACCAGCTCTGCTGGCTGCCCCCTTCACTAAGCAAACTCGATTCTGGGTGTGGCCCTGAGTTTAGAGGCCAGCTGGACCCTGACCACCATGGCCAGCTTCAACAGAGCTTTAAAATGCACACACACACACACACAAATAGGAATTGATAAAAACAAATATGGAAATATGGAAGCTGGGTGTGGTGGTGCACACCTGTAATACCAACACTTTAGGAGACTGAGGTAGGAGAATCAACCTGGCAACTTAGCAAGATGCTGTCTCAAAATTTTTTTAAAAAGTGAAAAAAAAAAAAAAAAGGGCTGGAGATGCAGCTCAGTGTGAAGGCCTTGTTACGGTTTAGGTCTAAAATGGCCCCCAAAGCCTCATGTGTTTCGAAGGTGATTGGATCATAGGGCAATATAGCTGACTTACTGTTAGGAGGTGGGGCTCGGTCGGAAGACTTGGGTCACTGGGGGCGTGGCCTGGAAGAATATATCTCCCTTCCCAGCTCCTCCCTTCACTCTCTGCTTCCTGGCCTGCTGTAAGCGAGCAGTGTTTTCTCTGCTATGTCCCTCTTGTCAGGCTTTCCTGTATTGGAGCCAGCTGACTATAGACTGAAAACATGAGCCAAAATGAACTTTTCCTCCTGTAAGTCGTAGGTGCTGGGTATTGTGTCTCAATGACAAGGATGAGACCAAGACAGACCCTGTGTTCAATCCCCGTTTCTAAAAATAAAAAAGCAAATATGGAAAATTGACCCGGCAGAGATGGCATTACAAGTCAGTGTGGAAAGGGTGGACTATTACAAATGGTGTTACAACAACTGGCTGTCTATATAGAAAATCAAATCAAATCTCTACCTCACGCCACATACACAAATCAAATTCAAGAAGACTTAGAAGCCATGTGCAAAGCAATACTTTAAACCTCCTGAAGGAGGACATAGAAGAATGTCCTAATTATAACCCAGGGAAGGAAAGATTTCTTAGACGAGGTAGAAAACTCACAAATCATCACAAAATGATGACATTTCAAATAAGATTATATTTCAGATTAAAGCTTGTGTTCCACACAACATCATAAACAAAGTAGATAGACAGACTTCAAGTAGATCTTGCACCAGCTATAACTGAGAGGGGAGGAGAAGAAGAATGTATCATCAATAACAAACTGACAGGCATCCCACAGTGAAGCACACAAAGGAGAGGAATAGATAATCCATAAACAGGCGGCAGAACTGGTCACCAAACATCTGAAACAGTGCTCAACTACACTAACAAAGTGGAAAACTCAGATTACTTAAAATGAGGTCCATCCTTCCAATTAGGAAACTTTCAATCTTTGAATCGGCAAGGATGTGGAAACACAGGACTTTCCCACTGCCGGAGTGGGTAGAAGTGGGCACATCCACTTTGGCATGGTCAGTGGGTCCTACCTAATTAGTAAAAGGGACGGTGCCTTGTTCGCTGGAGCCAGCTCTTTTGCTTAGGCTGGCCTTACTACTTCTGTATCAGGAGTTCTCAACTTGCTCAGGACAGGGGGAGTCAGGGAAGTACCTGTTGAAGGATGATTCCTAGGTCCTAGAATCAGACCCACCTAGAAAGATCTGCATACTGAACAAGCTCACCGGGGGTATCATTCTTTAGCAAGATTGGGGAAAATTGCCATAAAGGAAAACCTAGCACATTTACACAAGGACACATGTCCAACTCTGTTTGCTGTGGTGTGATTTATACTCATGAAAAAATTGGAAACCACCCGCATGTCCATCAGCAGGAGCCTGGAGTATAAATTGTGGGAGAGCCATACATTGACATACTACACTGAAACGCTGGCCTCCTTCCTGACCATGCTGGAATGCTGATTTCCAGAGGCAGGCCAGGCCTTGAAATGAATAGGTGCTATGTATGCTTTTCCCCAGCCGGCGCCACAGCATGTGAACACCACTGAGGGAAACTGGATGGTATTCAGTGCTGTGATTCTTCTGCCTTCCCAGGAGTTCACTGTTCACATAGAAAGGCAGTAATGACTCAGACTCCAGCTGCCTGCCACAGACAGAGGACACCCAAAACACTGGTCCTGTGACATGCCCCTGGAAGGAAGGGTGGTGGGAAAACTGCTCTCCCCATCTCAGCCAGTCACAGCGCTGTGAAGACTTGCCTTAAAGAGACTCTGACGTGGACACCCCATAACAGTGATGGAACAACTGCAGGGGCTGGAGGTGGAGGGAAGTCTACAGGAACATGAGCCTAAAGCATCCCAACAGCCTTTGACCAAGTGACATCCCCATTCTAGGAGTCCCCTACCTCCTTACTCCAGGCCACTGGTGGTGAGCTTATGATACGTGTGCCACAGTGGGCTATTTGTATCACTGAAAGCTCTAAAAAGTTTACCATCACTGGTCTAGGCCTCTGAGCACATGACGGTGCATGATGCCAAAGCTCCAGGGTTGCTAGGAGCTTCCCCCAAGCTCAGAACCAAAGTGTGGAGCCACCAGTGAGTGCCCTGTATGCCAGGCTGCATGGGGGTGGGCTTTGGAGCA
This sequence comes from Hystrix cristata, assembly GCA_004026905.1. Taxonomy (NCBI): domain Eukaryota; kingdom Metazoa; phylum Chordata; class Mammalia; order Rodentia; family Hystricidae; genus Hystrix; species Hystrix cristata. The sequence goes on from PVJO010000254.1 coordinate 134,010, forward strand.
AGAGGACAGAGATCTCCATGGGTGCTGCTCTGACCCTGTCAGCATGTGGTTCTCTTGGCCAGCAGCTGTGCCCGGGTCACTTCAGAGCTGCGCCACCACAGCCCCTGGCCACATAGGTACCTGGCTGTGAGACAGCCCAGGCAGGTCGTTCCCATCACCTGCCCTCCCCACCCTTGCTGTCCTGTGGCTCCCCCAGCACCCTGGGCCTTCTTATCAGAGCCTGTCTTGCAAGCCTGTCTGATGGTCTGTGTCCCAGTAATTATGTCCTGTAAGTCCTCAGGGCAAATGCCCTGACTCTCCCAACCCTGCTGTGTACCCCCGAGCTTAGCAGAATGCCTGGCACCTGAGCAGCACTCAAAACCCTGCCGAAGCTGTTTCAGTAGCGTGTGGCGGCACATGCCCATGACCCCAGCACTCTGAGTCTGAAGCAAGAAGACTGCTGGCCAAGCCTAGCCTGAGCAATTCAGCGACTTGCGAAGACCCTGTCTCAAAAAAGTTAAAACGGCTGAGGATGTAGCTCAGTGCAAAGGCCCTGGGTTCAATCTCTGGTACCACAAAAACAAACAAACAAAACACCCTGCTGAATAAATGAGTGCGTGAATGAATGAGCAGAGGTGGGCAGTGGCTCTGCTCACCATCAGGTGGGTGCTCACAGAGCTGCTGCGAGCTGTTCCTGGGGGTGTGTTCAGCATGCAGCCAGCAGCCCCTGTGTACAATGTGCTGTGCTCTACTCCCCTTGCAAATGCCCCAGGGGCCAGGGAGGGGTGCAGGAGGGTCTGAAGTCTTTCTGGAGGTGAAGACATCCTCAAAGGGCCGGGGAGGGCAGTGGACCTGGACTTGGGGGTGTGGGAGGAACAGCAAGCCAGGCACAGCCTAGGTTCTTGTCCTGGAGCCTAGAGGCTGGGTCCTGGGCTAGACTTCTACAGCCTCTGCCAAGCACCATATCCTGGCCCCAAGGAGGGGTCTGTCTGCCTCAGCGGTCCCTCTGTGCTGGCTGTGACCAAGGTGGCCTGGTTCCACCATGGGGAGCTCAGAGCCCAGGGCCAATCATTACACTAGAGTTAGAGGAACAAAAACACAGTTGTGATTGGGGCCGTTTTAGTCAAGTTCCAGTGCTGGAAGAAGGCAGCAGGAACACTGAGCAAGAGCCATCCCTGAAGTGACAAGGAGGCAAAGGCATGCACATGTTCATCTATGTGCGCACACATGCATATGTGGGTGGGGCAAAGCCAGGCACTGACTCAAGTCAGAGAAATGACCACATGATGACATTTTGAGGTGACAAAGGCAAGGCTGTATCAGATCTCTTTGTCTAGCTGGCCATCTGGAGGGCCCCACCTGGCCTGCCCAGCTGCCTCAGAGACTCAGATGCTTCAGGGGCCCTGAAAGCCTGAGGTGGGTCCTCTGGAGTGTCAAGTGACAGTTTATGAAGCTGATTAATTTTTTCTCTGGCTCAATAAAATCTCAGGGTGGGCTCATTGCACAGGATGCCTGACTGAAAAGAAAAGATTACCTGGAGGATAAGGATGCAGGTGGGCTGGGGCGGGAGGTACTGTCCACACTTAGCCACCCCAGATGCCCCGGTCAGGACAGGGGACCTGCCAACCCATCAGCTCTTCTCCCAGGTGAGCAGACTCCATCCCCACAACTTATGGCCCTGTATGGCCCTGCTCCACCAGCCGGATAATGGTCTCTACTACCCAGGGCTTGGAGAGAGGGTGAGAACCAGAGCAGGCTGTGGAAGGGGTCTGAGGCAGGCTGCGGAGGAAGTCTAGTCTACATTGCCACCCAAACACACCCCCACACCCCTTCATGGCTTCCCACCTCACACTAGTGCTTTATGTTCTGCCTGGTTCTTAATGGACTCTTTTCTTTAAATATATTTCTGGGAAAGCGGTATTTTTACTCTTGTCCTGCCAGGTGTTTTTTTTGTTTTTTTTTTTTTTCCCTTCATATGTGTGCACTCCATTAGGCAATAAAATTTCCACATGAAGTCATCTTCAGCAGCTAATAATCATAACCCTGGGTGTTCAGAGAACAAAGCAATTAAGAAAACCAGGTCTGAGTGCTCTGGACAAGGCGGAAATGACCAGTCCAGGTAGGTTCCGTGTTTCTTTCAGCGTGGTACCTTTGTTTCATGAATTGCTGACTGCCTGGCAGAGTCCCAAGGTGTGTGTGCTGGAGTTTTTGCTGTGGCAAAGCCACCGTCCTTGCCTGGCCCTGACCCTCTGCTGCCCACACCCTTCACCAGCCCTGCTCGCTCTTACACCCCGTGCACCAGGGATGAGGGAAAGATGGACAGAAGAGCCTCTCCACCCACAAGTGGTGACTGACAAAGATCATCTCTGCCCTAAGTCCTGGCCAGAGGCAGAGACAGCAAAGGACCAACAGGAAGTCCCTGCCTTCAGGAGCCACACACTGCAGCAGAGGAGTCAGGTGTAGAAGCAGCCGAGGACTGAACCAGAAAGTCAGGGGCTGACGCGTCCTAGGAAGAGAGGGAAAGCAGGGGCCAAAGAGAAGAGCGTGTAACAGACGGAACTGTGTCCCTCCAGATTCACGTTGAAACCTTGACCGCAGGGTGACTGGAGACACGTGCGCTTCAGTAATGTTGGAAGTGTCCTCAAGGTTGGCCAAAGTTGAGCATTGTTGGGCAGGACTCCTGATATAAAATGAGGTGCCCTCTCAGTGGATCATCAGGAACACACGACATCCCACCACAGGCGATGTCGACCTTGATGCTTGGCCAACGCTGTCTACTGGGATTCTCCACTGGCCCTCTCCTATCATTCCCTTTGTAACTGCTAGATAGTCGAGGGTGGGAGCAGATACTTCAAGGCTATGAAAGATTCTGTTTCTGCTTAAATTTCCAAAGGACTCTGTTGTGAAGCTGCTGAGTCTGAGATAACCAGGATGGGCGAGGAGAATGATCAGGAGGCTACTGATGGCTGGAACTTGGGGTTGTGGTGGGACCAGCTAGGGGCCAAGGTTGAGAGGCACTGCATGGCTGGGTTTAAGGTCACACCTGGGTGGGGCTCCTGAGGAGAGAGTGGAAAAGACAGCAGTGGCCCCAAGATAACAAGTCCAGAAGGGGAGAGGGCCACTCAGGGGGACTGACGGAGGCTGAGAATGACTGCTATGAGGGATACGACACAGTTCAGCGGGTGAAGTCTGGGAAGCCCTTCTCAGTTCAAAATGACAGCCCTCCCCCACTCTGCGCTCACGCACAGTCCCCTGCTTGCACTCCCATGCCCCCTGCTCTCTCCCCACATAGCCTCTCTTACCCTATTCAGATGCTGCCTCCTCCAGGGCCGTTCCAGATGCCTGGTAGGATGTGACCGCTCCCCTACCCAGGCTCTGACATCCTCGGGACTTCGGTTGTGTCCGTGGGACCCCACAGTGCTAAGGACAGGTCCCTGTGAACTGGGATCTGAAGTTCCACAGCCTGACCACCCAGCATTCTGCACACAGATCATCTCATGAAGAAGAAAGCCGGTGAGGGAAGTCAGCCACCTTGGGCCAGGCAGGCAGAGCAGTAAGACCTGGGATCGAGGGGTCTAGATTAAGGGCCTCCCAGCGGGGTACTGCCCTGGGCAGCAGATGAGCCCCATGCTTTGCATGGGGGACCCCACGGCTGCCACTTCTCAGCAAACCTGCACCCTCGGTGCTACTGCTGGTTTGCTGTGGCTACGTGCTGAGAGCATATGTCAAACATGACTTCCTGCCTGTGTGGCAACAAATATTTTGGCAGGCAGGTCTCATCTGCTTGTCTTTCAGGTTTCACACATGTGCAAGCAGACAACACATGTCAGATGGAAGATGTAGCTCACACAGGCTTTGGGAGCTGCCAGTACCAGGTCTTATGTCCCCTGCATCAGGCCAGGCACAGCTGCCTGAGCCTGGTGTGTTCACAGATGCCCACAACAGGGCAGCACAGAGGCTCCTCTGGGGGCCTGTGGAGCTGGAGAGACCTATGTAAGCCACAGCTGGGGGTGGGAATTTGCCTGGTCAGGAGGGGCATGGAGAAGCTCCCAACCTCTACAGCTCAGCCTTGGTGCCCTTCTCTGCAACACGGCTGGACTGGTCCAGGGACCGGGAGTCCAAGGTGCTACAGCCTCAGGCTGGTGGTAGTACTGAGTGGCAGTGAACGGGGGGGGCAGTAGGACCCTCATCCACTCTGTGGGATGCCAAAGGCCCCACCTTCTGGGGAGAAATAAGGCAAAAGATGTCAGTCTTTTAAGTGGTATGTTTCTGATGGCCCAGCAATCTCACTTTGGGGAATTTATTTTCAACAAATAAGAACAAAAAAGTATGTTTTGGGTGAAATTTAAACAAAAATAAATCACTGACAGTACTGCTATTTCTCTGGGTGTGACCAACGTAGTGCAGCATGTAAGATGTGAGCCAAAAACTGGGTAAAGGGGAAGCAGGAATGCGATTATCTCAGTAATCTTTCTGTAAATAGGAAGTTATTCCAAAAATAAAAACCGTATTTAAAAAAATACACACATACATGTTTGTATAAGAATTTTCACTGCAGCTGTTTAAAAGAGTGAAAACCAGAGGTGACAATGTCTGCTTATCTGGAGATCGTCAAATACATAACGGTGCAACATAGATGCCCAGTGGCTGAGAACCATGCCCTGACCTGCACAGATACACAGATTGGGAAAACCAAGCCTGGGGAAGCTGATACTTCTGGCACGAGCTCATTAAAGTATAGTGAGCGTATTTCTCTGCAAAAGAGCCTGGGAGACAGAAGAAAGCCAGTGGCTCCAGGGAGTGGGAGGTGACATCAGCTCTACGGCAGGGTGGAGTGTCAACCTGACTGGCTCTCGGATGTGCCTGGGGGATTGATGGGGTACACTTCCGGTTGTGTCAGGGGGGGTCACAGAGGTGTGCCCTTAGGGACTGTATCTTGGCCCTTGCCCCTTCTTTGGCACTGTTCTACTCTGCTTCCTGGCTGCCATCAACTAAGTGACTTTGCTCTGCCACACCCTTCTACCTCGATGTTCCTGCCTTTGAGCCAGCCAACCATGTGATCAATCTCCTAAAGCTATGAGCTAAATTAAGGCTTTCCTCCTTTAAATTGTGGATGTTGGGTATTGTGTCCCAGCAAAGGGAAAGCCAATACACAATTTCTAGTGTCCGAATTTCTATATTATTTGAACAGAGCATTTTGTGTACAAAGTGTGCTTTCCTTTGTACAAGCAATCACCACCTCTCTGTGTCACTGCAGAAGCCCTCTAACCAATCTCCCTGTTTGACCCTTGCCCCACTGTGATCTCAGAAACATAGCCAGAGCGGCACTTTAAACCTGAAGGGAGGGCCCACCTATCTTCTGTGCCAAGACCCCTCCATGGCCCAGCCGCCGAGCAAAGTGAGAGGCTCCTCCCCAACACTCCCCCAGCCTCCGCTCAAGCTTCTGGGACACTGTGCTATTTCTCCACCTCCTCAGGGCATTGCAGTGGCTTTTTCCCCCACTTGGAAGAGTCCTCCCTGGGAAATCTACACCACATCTCCTTCTCTGAACCATTCTTCCCTCCAGGTCTTGGTCCCAACTCACCATTTGGTTCAATGAGTCCCACCCCGCCCCGGCCCACTTGTTTGACACTGTACTAGCATCCATACCACCTGCACCTGCCTACCCTCCTTGCACTGTTTGCTTATTTGTCACTTATTATCAATCACTGCCAGCACGTGAGGTCTTTGAACAGGGACCTCTCTGGTCACTGAAGGCTCCCAGGTACCCAGTATGGAGCAGGCACAGACCAGCTGCCCAGTGAAGGCAGGGAGTGAAGATTAGGAGTAAAGGGCTCCACAGGAAGCCACAAAAACATGAAAAGAGTTCTATGAGTTTGCAGAAGAGTGCCATCACATACCACTCATGTGTTACCTTCTTCATGAGCAGGCCTCTGAACAATGCAGCTTCTAGGTGACATGCCCAAGACACCTCAAAAAGGGCTGTGTGGGCCAAGGCGCCAGAGGTTTACACTCATGGTTATTTGGCTGTTTCCAAAATGGAAATGATTAAGGTTAAGTGTAGTTTTATCTTTCCATATTCTTATTCAGTCTTTAAAAGTAGCTACCCATTCCTCAGAAAGTTAAATTACCATATGACCCAGAAATTCTACAACTAGTCATATATCTGAGACATTTGAAAATGTATGTCCATGCAAAAACTTGCATATTAATGTTCACAACAGCACTAGTCACAGTAGCCAAAAAGCGGAAACAACCCAAGTGTCCATCAGCTGATAAATGGGTAAATCAAGTGTGGTCTCCCTTACAATGAGCTATCATTCAACCACAAAAAGGAAGAAAGTGTGTACTGATACATGCTACAGTTTGGATGAGCCATGAAGAGGTTATGCTACATAAGCATTCACAAAAGGATACATGAAGTTTGATTCCACTTATATGAAATGTCCAGAACAAGCAAATCTATAGGGATTGAAAGCAGACTGGAGTTGCTAGGGCCTGAGGGAGGGTGTGGGGAAATGAGCAGCAACTGCTAATAGGCCAAGGTTTCTTTTGGGGGTGATTAAACGGTCTGGAATTAGCGGTGATGGTGCACAATTTTGTGACTATATTAAAAATTACTGAATTGTGTACTTCAAAGGAATTTTATGGTAGGCAAATTATATCTCAATTAAAACAGATTTTAAGCCTGGCTGCTCATAGGGTAAAACCTCTGATTTTGGACCAGTCCCAGCTGGCCTACATTTTCATAGGTCTTGGGTCAGTTCAAAACCTGACTCACAGTAGGTGTTTAGCAGATTCTGGCTACACTAATTTACAGAGCTGTCTGGGTCATGGCTGTGGGTGAGAAACACACCATCCATTCAAGGGGGAAGACTGAGTCCATGGGCAGCCGTGATGGCTGGAGGAGGGATATGAGGGTGACCTGGGGTGCCATGGGGACAGAGAAGTCTCCTCCTCCATCCTGAGGGAACTTCCTGGAGGAGATGACAGCTACCCTGAGATCTGAAGGGCAAGTGCCAGTTAGCTCAGGCTGGAGCTGTGCAGGGAATTTAGATGAAATCCCAACGGTAATCCTGGAAGCCACCAAAGAGAGACTTGGCCAGCTTTGCCAGTTAACAGCAAATTTTAAGCATAAATCAATAGTAAGTGACTTTCCTCATGTGCTGTGAGAAACAGATAAAAGTCATAAAGGTGACCCCAAGAGCTACACGTCAGAGGGGTGATGACCTATGGAGGTCAGAGTGGGAGGGAACTGACTGTGAAGGGGCTCGAGGGAAATTGGCTGCTGCAGTGCTCCGTATCCTCATGTGGGTGGTGGTTACACAGTGTGCACATGTATAAAAGTCACCTACTGTACAGTGAAGAACATAAAAACACTTCACTGTATGTTATCCCGTAATAAACATTTAAAAGAAAGATAAAACTTGCTTGCTATTCATGAAAGTCACTCATTTCACAGTCTTGGCTCCCCCTGATCTTTCTGGATTTTCCCGTCACAGCATTCACGGCAACTGTGACTGGGCAGGTGGCACACATTCCCCTCTCTGGACTATGTGCTGCATGGGGGCAGATATGTCTGCCTGGTCCACAAGCCACTCAGCAAATACTTGGGTGGTGAGTGTGTCACTCACCCTGCCCTCCACATTTGTGTTTGCTTTTTCCATTTGCTTTGGAAACGCTGCCTCTCCCAGCTCTGCCCTCAGACTTTCCACGACAGAGCTCAGCATGCCGGGCCCAGCGCAGCAGAGATGGCAGGCCTTGCGGCGGCGCCTGAGACAGACCACTTTGCAGCCTCACAGAGTCCATTGCAGGGCTGACGGGACTCAGTCTTCTACCAGCACAACCTTAAAACCTCCACCCAAAACTAGGAAAGAAAAAGAAATCCCAGTTTTTGCAAGAGCCTGGGCCTCCCAGCTGCCCAGACGGTGGGGGTGGCACCTCCAGGAGGGGCAAGACCCTCCTAATCGGGGCCTGCCTGCAGGAGGGCGATGAGCGGAGCTGGGAGGAACCCGATCAAGAGTGGAAGTGGGAGGAGGGGGAGGGGGCATGAGGGGTGTTACAACCTCAGAGTACACACTGGGGGCCCGTCAGACCTGCCTCAGAAACAGGGCACACTGTCCCCCACTACTGCTGCCCGCCAATGGCCCACTCCAAGGCTGCTGCTCAGGACTGGGGTGACCCAACCTTGCAGTCTCACAGCTACGGGAAGGCCCTGGTGTGTAGGTGGGGGTGTTGCACAAGCTCATTACAGACAAACCTAGTGTTTGAACCAGTGTCCCCAAGTCCTTGTTGTCACTTCATTTTTCTGTGCCTGTTTCCTCTTCTATAAAGGTCACCAAGAGCAGGACTGTTGTGTAGAGATTAAGTGGGGTGAAGGATGTAGAGTTCCTGGTTCAAGGCTGGACACAGGGTGATTTCTCAAAAGGTAGCCCCCTAGGATGAAGGCAACCAGATACAGCATCCTATTGCCTGGTGCACACCAAACAGAAACACATCTTGTGCACAACAGAACCTACAGGAGAACATCCAGAGCACCAGTCCAACAGGGCCTTAGGCCTATATCAGTGTAAGACAGAAACAGCGAAACACTGCACAGTGATGAGAAAGAATGATCCATAGCTCCATGCATCAACAGGGAAGAATCCCAAGAACTTGGTACTGGGCAAATGAAGCCACACAGAAGGGCACTCAACTGTGCGGTTTCACTCACATAAAGCAAAGGACAGACAGAACTGTTCCCTGGGGTGGAAAGTCAGAGAAGCGGGGGCTGCAAATGTCCTGTTTCTGCCTCTAGGGTTGGTTACAGAGACATATTTCACTTTGCAAAAATATACTCTTCTCTATAGGTATGGTGCTTTTCAACAAAGTTCATATAAAGGAAAAAAAATCCCCACAGAATGCCATATACCTATTAATATATGCACCAGAAGAGGTCACAATGAGCAACCACCGTGCATAAAATTGTTTGTATTGTTTGTGCATTGTGTGCACATGCGTAGGCATGAGAGCATGCATGTGTATGCACATGTGTGTCTAAGCAAGGAGAATAACAGCTTAGCTTCACAGAGATCACAAGCCACAGGCAGCAATGCAAGTGGCCATCTGAGGCCAACTAAGATGCTAACCAACAGTGCTGTTCCTTGTCAAGTCAGTATAGCTTTGTGGTCAACTGGGGATATTAGGGACTTAAAACAGACCACAAAGAACATTTTCACTAATGATGTTGGTTGCTATTTATTAAGCATTGCTCTGTGCCAGGAATCGGGCCAAGCACTTTGCTTGTGTTCTCTGAGTATTTTCTATGAGTGGAGGAGACTAAGGCTGGGAAGGAGCAGCCAAAGACTGACCTGGGATTTGATGGTCCTGAGTGTCTGGTTAGCCCATGAGCTGTACCCACTCCCTGTTTGTGTCTTCTCTCTTAGTCAACCAATGCTTATCACACCCTGCTCTGCCCAGGCCTGTGGACACAGCGCTGACCAAGGGAGGACTCTGCCCCCAAGGAGTGTAGCATCTACTGCAGGTATAGACCCAGATTGGAAAGATTCAAACACAGTGATGAGACAAAGGGCTGGGGAATTCAAACGATGGAGGTTCAGGGATCTGTACCCTCTAGTAGTCCTAGACTAGGGTGGAAGCCCCAGCTCTGAGTTTCTGGAGTCCCATGGAATTCCCTTTCACTTCATCTGCATTCCACAGGAACCTTGTCCTCTCTTCTACTAGAGTGGAGCTCTGCAGGCCTAGTTGGCTTGCTCCTTGGCAGAGGCCTGGCACCCAGAGAGCACCATCTGGAGGAGCAGTGAGTGGGTGCAGTCTCTGGCGAACCCTGGGGCACATTTTCCTGGAAGTCTGTTGACATGCGGGCCTCCTAGAAAGGGTGGCCTGACCAGGGAGGTGGGGCCCTGCTCCTGGGTACAGTGCACAGAAATGCAGTGGGAAGAGTTAATATGGCTGAGATGAACTCCAAACAGGCCTCTAGCACCTCTGCTCACCCTGGCTCTCAGCCTTTCTTGTCTATATGAACAGTTTAGCTGCCCACCTCCCACCAATGCCTCAGATGACCTGGCCGAGTTTCTGTTGAGATTCCATCAACCCTGCATGAAAGACCCCAAAAAGGCAGATTAAAGCTGGTAAACTATCTCTATGAGAGAGAAGATGGGGTTCTCATTTGTAGTATTGGCCAGTTTCCATGATGTAAACACTTCTATTGTGGCTAATTCCAAGCTACCAAAAAATGATGGCTGAACAGAGCTGGGAAGAGGTGTGCACAGTTCACTCTGTGGAATTGCTCTGAGGCAGCTCCAACATCCCACAGGCCTAAATGACAGTTACCCACATGTTGCCTGAAGCCACCTCCCCCACTGTCTCCCAGCTTAGTGGCCACCAGGGGACAAGAAAGTGGTATGGCCTCAGGACATAAGGACCATCTCTGTGGAGTTTAGGTCTCCCCAGGGCCCAGTGATGCTAACCAGATTCCTAGTATCAGAAGTGTGCCAAGAATCTGGAGAGTATATAATGACATGCCCAGTCTCCAGGATCACCCTTAGGGTAACTGGAGAAGGTGTTGCCAGGAGGCCGGGCTGGGCTGGAAATCACTGTGCTCAGCCACACCTGTCCTCGGGCCTCTCTCTCACGGAGATGCCAGAGGGTGGCATGGCAACTGCCCACAACAAATACCACACAGCAGCCAAGGTGGGCTCTGCAGGCCACCCAAGGGCAGGATGCCCCCCCAACCAAGGCCCTCTGAGGACAGCAGGGGTCGCTCTCTGCTTGATGCCTTGGTTTCTGAAGGTGGAAAGTCCAACTTTCTCCCCATCTCCAGCAGTGCCGCCTTCCTCTGCAGTAATCTGACCACAGCAGCTGGAGCAGGGGGCAGGGAGCTGGCAGTCATATTCCTTGGCTCTATTTGCCAACCTCCTCAGCTGCCTACCAGTGACCTTGAGCAAGGCCAAAATGCCCCCCTCAGGTCTCTGGCATGTTGGGACAATGTGAGCGGTGCTTCCTCCCTGCCCAGCACAACTGAACTTGCCAACGAGCCATGCCAGAAAGGACCTTGGAATTCTTGTACAACAGTAGTGACCCAGGAAGCACAAGAAGGGGCTGTGTTTCCTCCTTGTCAGCTACTAAGTCCTGTTCCTTTCCTAACATAGTCCTGGAAGGATACAGGGTCAGACCAATACTCTGGCTGAACTAACATTTTTTATTTAAAAACAATGCCCTTTATAGAAATAGATGCACAATCCAGAAACCACAGTTTGACTGGTCCCCTTCCCCTCAAAATAAGATCCTAACCCTAAATATAGATGGCAGCACAGACACACCAGGAAGTGAATTCTTGGGCACACAGAAAGTCTCAAGGCATGTGTGTTCTTTACTGATCTCCAGTTTATGGTGGCAGGCGAGGCTATTTCCACAATGAAAAAAGGAACAAGTGAGCAAGCAGTTGAACAAAACCTTCCACTACAACCAAAAAGTATTTTCAAGGGGAGAGATGCCCGTCTCGGCTTGCTTCAGGTGGCTATGGGAAGGGGAGTGTCAAGTGAAGCTTCTTGATAGCCTCAAGTGAGAGCCTCACCCACGGGCAACATCACATTTGCAAACAGCAAAGTACATTATGCATGAAGAATGCATGGACCCAGACACAGACTGTGTGCTGGGCAAGGACACTGCCACTCAATGTGCATGGGATCCTGTGACAGCCTGTCTCACTGGCACGGGGCCTGCTCTCTGGTTTGCTGCCTAGCGGGAAAATGGGCTAGAATAGCAATTCTGGCGAGGTGAATACACGCGTGTCAGGGAAGTAGGCAGGGCCCCAGCAGCATGCCAGTCCCCGGCAGTCTCTCCCACCCTGGCAGGTCATACCCTGGAGCCCAGAGTATTGCCAAAACATTTTTCCAGGAACTTGTGCACCTCCTGAACCCTCTGAGACTGTCCAGCAGAGTTTACTCTGCTCATGTGGTTTCCTATTTTAATATCTAACCTTGCCATCATAAAAAAATAACATAACTATACCACATGATGGAAACTTAGAGCTAAGAAGATAACTCCTCCCAGCCCAGCCTCACTCCTTACCCACCCCCTTTCTGCGGCGAACCCCCAGCACTCACATTTAGTAAGTGCTCCATAAATATCTGCTGGAAGTACGGCCAGAGGATCACGTTCATACAGATGGGCAGACAGACAGATGGCTCCAATCCCTTAACCCAGCCACCCTGAACATCTATTGAGTGCGACCCTCCAGCCTCTTTCCCTCAGCAGTCTATTCATTCCAGAATTATTGTCACTCACACAAGAAAGCTTGTCATAGCTCCTTAGCCTTAGACTATCATAGGCATTTGTCTGGATTGCTAAACACAAAGGTTTTTTTTTTTTTTAGGAAACTTTTAATTTTCAAGTATTTGTAGATTTCACATGCAGTTGCTGTAAGAAATCTAATAAGTTACTCAGTATTCCCCACCAGTAACATCATGCAAAATTATAGAACAATATTAAACCTGATACATCGACATCAACACAGTGGAATTGTAGATTTCCTCCACCACTAGGATCCCTCACACTACTTATTTACAGCCGCACATACTTCCTTTCTCCCTGACACCCTCCTTATTCCCTGTTACCAGTGGCTTATTTCCTATAATTTTGTCATTTTGAGTTTATATACATGGGATCAAATTGTTTAGATCCTTTTGGGGTAGGCTTTTTTCACTAGCAATCCAGCCAAGTATCCATCCACTCTATCAAGGCTTGTCTCTTTATTGCCGAGTATGGAAGCACATTTCAACTGCTCACCCACTGAAGAACATCTGGGCGTGCCTCTCGTTTGGGACTATTGTGAATAAAACTGCCACAAACATTCATAAGCAGGTTTTTGTGTGAATTATAAGTTTTTATTATTCTGTGATAAATACCTGGGGGTGCCACTGCTGAGCCACTGAGAGTTTTATGTGTGGATTTTTAAAGAAACTGACAAACCATCTCCCAAAGTGGTTGTGCCACTTTGCTGACTCAATTTCTGAGCAATCCAGATTCATTCTCATCAGTTTTTTTCATTTTAGTCATTCTCACGGGTATGTAATAACACCTTATGGTGTAAAACCACCTTTATTGTGGTTTTAATTCAGTTTCCTAATGACTAATAATGTTGAGCATCTTTTTACATGCTTATTTGTTATCTGTACACCATCTTTGGTGAGATGTCTGTTTACTCTTTTCTATTTTTTTCTTGGTTCTGACTGATCTTTATTTTTTGCGTTCAAATTCACACATTCTTTTCTCTGTTCTCTTGATTTTGGTGTCAAGCCCATCCGTTAACCTTGTTATCTTTGTCTTTTGTATTTTTCAGTTCTAAAATTTTCATTTGGCTCTTCACTGTATTTCTTTTCTGAGATTTTGTTTTGTCATTTGTTTCAAGCATATTTGCAATTCCTTGTTAAAGCATTTTTATAGTAGCTGCTTTTTTCCTCCTAACATCTGTGCCATCTCAGTGCTGCTGTTGTTCTCTTTACTCATTCAAGTTCAGGTTTTCTTGGTTCTTTGTATGACAAGTAGTTTTGTACTGAAATTTGGACATTTGGGTTATGTGATATGAGATTCTAGGACTTACTTAAACCTTTTTTTTTTTTTTTTTACTTAAACCTTTTAGCTGGCTTTTTTTTCTTCTTTTTGGACACACTCTGAGAAGGGAAAGTAACATTGCTTGTCATCTTCTGGTTGGATGGGATGGAGTCCAAATTCTCCACTTGACACTGAGGTGGGAGGTTGATGGTGGGAGTCTGATATGATTGGGAGGAACAGGAAACTCTCACTACTGCTTCCCTGTGGCTATCTTACTGTGTTTTTATAGGTGGTGGCTTCATTACCTCTGGGTGCGGTCAAGTCCTGACTATTCTATGCCACTGCCTATCCAGTCGGGAGGGGACAGGTATCTTGTTACCATTGGTTGGAGTGGAAGTTCAGGCTGTCCAGTAATCCCCACTGACTTCCTAGTTGGGAGGGGGAGGTCATACTATCTGGTGTTGGCTTCCTACCTGGCCCAAGTGAGTGGGGCACTCTTTACAGCTGGGTGAGGGTGCAGTTTAGCTGTCCCTCTCAGCTTTTGCTAGCATGGGTGAGGGTGTAACTGTAGAGTTCTCTGTTTGCCCGGAGCATGACAGTTACTGTCCTGCTGGAGCACAAAAGTTTTCCATCCTGCTGGACTGCCCCTAACCTGGTCCCCTGGTCAGAAATAGCAGGCTTCTGGGAGGCTTTTGGAGGGGGGTGGGGTCTGTTCCCATGAATGTTTCTGAGTTGCTGGCTGTACAGGGTCTGGGGTGTATGAGGTGAAAAGGAAACCCAGGGAACTCACCACTGTTCTGTTACTCAGGTCCTAAGGTATGCCTTCCTCTCTTCAAAGTCATCTTTTGTTCATTGTATAACTAATGTCTAGGGTTTTTAGCTAGGAGGTTTTTAGCAAGAAGAGTAGAGAAAGGTGCATACTCCATACTGCTGCAAGCAGAAGACTCATGGTTCAGATTTTTTCCTGTTGTAGTTAGGTGAATTTTGGACAAAGCTGCAGCATGTATCACTGATAGAAGGCCCTTTTAGCTCCCCCTAAAATGTCTGCTCTTCAGAAGGCCCCAGAGAGCTCAGGAAGGTGTCAAGCCCTAGGTGCTCTGTTACCAAGCCAAGCCAGGTCCCTGCACTATTTTCCAGCAGTTGCCCATGTCTGTGGGCTGGACATGGAGAAGGAAGCGTGCTGTCTGTGAGCACACAGGCCAGCACTCATCAAGACTTTCTCTGAGTGTGGCTGATCTCTTTTGTGGGTTAGAAAGGGATGAGGCCATGAGTTTCTTGAGCCAGGCTAAGGAGAAGGAAGGCACATTAGAACTCCTTCCCTTAGCCTCAGCTAGAATCAGCACAATCTGGTCCTTTCCCCATAGTCCAAATTGCAAACACAGATGGGCCTATTTCAAAGCTAACACGCACATGATACAAAACTGTACATAACACAATCTCAATTATGTTTGGAAAAAGGGAGGAGGGACTGGAAGGAAATGTGCCAAAATGTTAACTGATGTTGCTGGTGAATTATGAAAGGGATTTTTTTTAGCTGCTTCCCCCCTGATTGCTTATAATTTCCAGTTTTTCCACATGACTATAATAATTTATGAAATTAAAATCTAAAACCAAAAGACAATCCCTCTCCCTATAAAATAAGACTGTAACAATACTGGACCCTTGCAGGCTGCCTGCCTCACATGGAGCTGAGGTTACCTCTCAAGGCCACAAACTGTGGTCAGACGGGGCTCTTGGGGCCCTCACCTGTGCTGAAATCCAGGTCTAGAGCCCGGGAGTGGAAACTGTACTTCTTCCTTGAGCTCCTGAGAGCTGTCAGTCAGGCCCAGGAATTTCCAGTTTGGGTGGCACTCCTGGGGCAACACCATTGTAGGGAGTGACTTTGCAACTCTGACCCGAGATGTGGCTGGCTTCATGGAACCCACTGACCATGGGCTGTGGTACAGGTTGTGTGCACCCCAGACAGACACCCTTGAACCTGCAGCAGACAGACAGGGCTGCCAAAGGACCAAGGGTGCAGCAAACCCAGCACCTCCAAGAATCAGTTTCCCTGGCACCTGACCTATTCCAGATTTGGTGAGGAAGTCCCCCGGGACCCACTCATGATCCTACATGAAGTAAGTCCAGCCCAGGGCAGCCTAGGGCCCCAGTGTGGCATCTACTCCAGCAGATATACCCTTGGCCCCTCTGCCAGACTCTGGCCTTGGACATCGCTTGGATTGTGACTTGGCTAGACAGGCATGGGCCCTAGGGGAGCCGACTGGGCGCCTGGCTGTGAGCCTAGGACCCACAGCTAAGTAAGTGCAGGAATGTGATGCAGCTGGGGGCCAGCTGGTATGGCTCATAGACAGGTGCCCCCAGAGCTCACCCAGACTCCTCCAGTGCATGGTAAGTGCCGGCACAGCACCAAAGGGCAGCAAAGGTGCAGCACTTTCACAGTCCGGGCAAGCTCAGCAAGTGCTCCAGAATTTAGATTCATCTTCAGATGACACAGTCCCACTGAAAACAGCCCACTCAATGTTCTCTGCCACACTCCTTCCTCTTCAGCTAAACTTCTTGCCCAGCCAGGTGTGGACACCTTGCTCTCTGAAATCATCAATAATTGCCTCTTACAGCAGTGGAGCCCAGCCAGATCTTGGTGCTCAGAAATGAGTGGAGAGACCATGGAGGGTTAGTTGAGAGGAATGGCAAGGCCTGGCCACTCGGCTGTCCAGACCCAGGAAGATGGACAAGTCTTTATTTGTAACTTTTACTTCGAGTGTTAAGGTCCTGCAAGTCCAATGAAGAAGGTCAAGAGAAAAACGAGTGCCTTGACATTCTTTCCAAACCTTCTACCAGAGAATGCTTGGCAGGGGGCTTGGCTTGCTGAGGGCAGGTCTGTTTACGCTTGGTGAAATGTCTGTCCCTCAACACTTGGGACTACGAAAGGAAAACCCAAACGTGTTCATGAGACTAAAAGTTCTCCTCAAATAAAAGTGGGTATCAGCTGTTTTGTGACATGTTGGACAGGCCAAGCAAAAGTGAATACTCCCTGCCCCCTACCTCCTCCCCAGGGCTTCTGCCTCAATCTTTTTCTGTAAGATTTCCAGAACGTTCTGCTTCTGAACTGGATATGCCAAGTCCATGCCCTCTTGGCAGAGGCTGGGACTCTCCACAGCCAAGAGGGAGACAATGGAACAGGTTTCCAGGGTCAGTGTCCCTTGTGGGAGCACCCTGCTGGATGACTTATGCTTCCTCCCCCACCTGCCTCTCTGAGAGGAGGGGCTGTGCACAGTGGTGCAGAACACGAGCCACTTGTATGGCCCGTTACAAGTAGCAATGGCAGCTTGTGAGGATGAGGCAGAGAGCCATAGAGGATGTCCACTCAGGAGGACAGGACACCTCCCCAGCTGCTCCCATATGGGGCTCTGATTCCAGAAGCATCTGTGACTCCCCCATAAAAGGCCACTGAGAGCAATCTCAGGAATGGAGGGGCCACCCCAGTGTCCAGTGGCCCTTGATGTGGCTGGTCTAGCTGTCCAGTGTGGCACAAGAACACATGGCTATATGGCTGCTTCTCTCACAGCCTCATGCACCTTAAGACAGCCACTGAGAGTCATCAGGGTGCCTCTCTCCCATGACCCCGGCAGAGAGGAGGACGGAAAGAAGTAAGCACAAGAGAACAGGCTCCATGTGACCATCCATGGTGTGGGGACACACTGACATAGAGGACCAAGGCCACACCACACTGCAGGCTTGACTCTGCCTGCCCTACATGTCCTGGACATGGCATGGACTCATGTGTTTCGTCACTGTGTTCCATCACTTAGCCCAAGACCACCTGGGGAACCCCGACACCCTGGGTCACCCACACTCTACTCCAGTGTAGCTATCCCTCCCCAGGTGCTCTGTCCCCTCCTTGTGGCCACCTTGCCTAGCCTTGCTATGGGGTATGGATGACTCTGAGCCCAGCAGCAAGGTGACGACGTCACCCCGAGGCTAGCACCTCAGTCCTCCCCCAGGAAATGAATCTTCCAAGCCGATTGTGACTTACTCCAAAAGTAAGGATATAAGGATTCGAATACAAAGCAAGCAAATAAAGTTTTGTGCTGCCTGATTCCAAATGCAGACAAAGGGCCCAGGGTGCTTGAGCTCCAAAGGCCCATCTAGTCCACCCCTGGGCTGTTGCACATTCATACCACTGGGTGCCACCCACTCACACAACAGGCACTTGCTGAGCACAGCCAACTGCCAGTTCTTGTGAGGCCCAGGTCCTATTTGTGCCTGCTTCTTTTTATGCCTGCCTCCATTTATAGCTCAAAAGTAGTATGTCTCAGGCCAGTCCCTGGGCTGGATGCTGGGGATGGGAGGATGAGGAAGCCATAATCCAGGCGGCCAAGTGTCCTGGTGTCTTCAGAGAGGGACCAGCCACAAGAGCTATGCCCAAGGAACAAATGAGATGTCTTAGGAAAGCAGATGAGGCAACACCTACACTTTCCGTGGCACCAGGGAAGGCTTCCTGGAGGAGGCTGTCCTCAAAGCAAAAGTGGGGAGAGGAAGAGGGTGTCTCAGGTCTAAAACAGCATGTGTGTACTCTGCCTGCCGGGGATTTGCATGATACAGAGGAGAATGAAAAATGAGACCAGAATGCTTGGTGGGGGGCAGTTCTAGAAGGGTTTCAAACATCAGGCACAGGAGTTCAGACCTTGCCCTTCGAAAACAGTGCAGCAAATTCAGGACAGGTGTTTTTCAACCTGCTCCAATATCTTTGCTGTGGCCTCACCTTAAAGTAGAACCAAAGGCTGCCTGAGTGGAGGCCACAAGCTGTTTGTACTCATGGAATTGGAGTCTGCACAGCACCCGAACCCATCTCAGGGCAGCCCTGGCACCTTCCTCTCTCCACCCTCATAATGGGACTTCAGACACGGCGCAGGAGGCCACATGGCTCCTACCCCTAACCTCCTGCATACACACTATAAGATTTTGAAGCAGATGGGCACAGATCTCAAAGACATAATACAGGACCGTCCCCAGCTCCACTTTCTTGGGCAGGTCATGCTCCTCCCTCTGCTTGATTCCTGTGAAACAGGAGTATGGTAGCATCTACCTCATGCTCAACAAATATTAGCAATCACAATGAGAACAGGCACAGCAGAAAAGAAGATCCTTTCTGCTATCCCAGCTGCAGGCTCTCCAGCTTTCCTTCTTAGTGCCACAGACCCTCGACACATAGCAGCATGCCAGCTTCCTTATCCCAAATTAATTAACCTGTGATTTGGGCCCCGTCAGACTGGAAATGCATTATTTTAGCATTCCTTCCTCAGCTTCCTTCTATATGCCTGACCTTTCCTGGCATCAGGAGCCAGGGCTGCACACCGCACCAGCAACATTTGAAAAACAGCCTCCCCTACAGCTTTCTGAGGTTTTGATCAACAACTAAAATTTTCTTCGGGTTTGTTCCAGTGTCCTGAGCTCCAGGGTTTGAGATGGGAGGCTGGTGGTTAGACTGACCAAGCTCTGTGCAGGTGCAGGATGCCCCTCAGCACATGTACCCAACCGAATTTAAATGCATTCAGCATTTCATTTTATACCCCAGAAAGTGAAATTTCCAATGGCCGGGGAACAGTCCAGTCACACCATTAGAAAGTTGGTGACTGGGGATTTGAACCCTGGTCAGTACTGACTCCAGATAACCTCACCATTTTGAGTAGTTAGGATTAAAATGTAATCTCCTAAATCAGGATCCTAATATGTACCAACTGCCAGTCTTGCATGCCTGAAATTAATTTGCCAGCATCTTCAGCTGAGGTATCTGATTGGGCTGGAGAACAAAAAGAGGCATCTTCTCCAGAGAATAAATGAGCCACAGATTCTGCATTCCATCTTTGATGAAATGCAGATTTCTCATTAAAAGAAAAGCTTTCATTTATAAAAGATACAATAAAGACTGAGAAGGGATATGAATATGCAATTTATAGAAGAAAAAACTCAGCCATCAAGGAAGATGGAAAAAACCTTTAGTCTCATTAGCAATCAAAGAAAATTCCATTTTCTCCCTATCAATGAAGGCATGTTTTAAAAATGACAATACTACTTCTTGATATTATTTGGGGGTGTGAAAGAGGATCATCTACTGTGCAGGTGGGAGTCAGTGCAACTTGATGTTTGCATGTGTGTGTGTGGGGTGGGAACGATTCTGCAGAAATATCCAAAATCTTAGAATGTTGCATATCTTTCAACCCAGAAATTCTATATGTGAAAATCTACCTTAACGCAAAACTCACAAATGAGTGCAAGACCATGCTACAAGAATGTTCACTGTGGTGCTGTTTATGATGATTAAGACCTAGAAGCAACTGGAATGTCTAACAGTAACAATAAAGGATGTCCATGGTCTACCAATGCTGCAGAGCAGGATGCAGCCATTATGATAATGACACAAGAGAAGGCACATGATGCAGAAGCATGTTCTTAACTGGTCACTCAAAAGACATTTCAAGGGGCTGGGGATTTAGCTCAGTGGTAGAGCACTTGCCTAGCAAGCACAAGGCCCCCAGTTTGATCCCAGCACCACCCCCAACAAAAGACATTTCAAAACAGCATGTGCTCCTTACTTAATAGAATACACAGTCTACAACATGCATATTTGTGCACAGACGTTTAGAGGTAGACACCAGATGGTAGAGAGATTCCTCTGGATGGTGACTATGCAGAGCTTTATCTTCTTCTTTTCCCTTCTCCAGTTTTCCTAAAATTTCAATGGTGAACATGAACACAAGTATGGGAGCCAGCCTGCTGCATCTGAGTACTCACCCTACCACCTCATAGCTGTGGCCTTTGGGAGGGTGTAGGGACATGGGGAAGAGGAACACACAAGCACTAAATAAGTGCTGGATCCAGGGGGTCAGCCTACTGGAGTTCAGCCCGGTTCCAGTTTGTCATAGGTTGTGACCTCAGCCAGTGACTTCACTCATTATTAAGGGGGAATAAATACACACCCACACTGGGGACTCTGTGCACAAGTCCAGTGAGGTAACACATGGAAACGGCTCAGGCAGAGCTGTGCCCAGAACAAAAGCTTGGTAGTGTACGTGGTTTTATTATCAATAAGAAAAACTGCAAATTATTATATTGAACTTTTAAAGAAAGGAAGCTAATCATGATAGAATGATTCCCCTGCCTTAAAGTAATTAGGAAAGAGAATCAACTATGTGAACAGAGGATAATCAGGTCCAGGATATCAGATAGGGCAGGACTGTGGTCCCAGAGAACAGGGACACCAGCAAGGCCAGTTTTGTAGCCACCCTCTGAAGGGAAAGTGGACCTATGCTACCCTGGTCTCTCGGCTGGGAGACCCCATTCTTCCCAGGTGGGAGGGACAGGTTGATGAGATGGAGGTGGGAGTGGCACAAAGAACTGATACACAGGACCCAGCAGAGCCCTGGTCAAGGGGTGAGGCAGGGCCCTGTAAGTCCTTCCCATGGGACCCTCCCATCCTTGCTGGGTTCTCATTGACCATGGAGGACTGTGCTTGCAGGCCCCCCACGCACCCATGTCCCCAGTCGGGCCTCCCAGACTACAGTCCTCATTGCTCCTGGAGCACTCTGTGGGCCTTTCCGTCTGGCCTCCAGGGGCTCCCCTAGCTTCCCTAGCCTCCTGCAGGCCTTCCTAGCCAGCCCAGCCTGTTCTCCACTATGGAGTGAAATGTCAGCACTTCTACCCTGGCCCAGCCCCACAGGACCATCTAGAAAGAGGATGAGCCAGGGCTCCCTCTGAGGGGCAAGAATGGCCGGGTTCAAATCCCAACCCAGCACCCAAGCTGGACAAACTCAGACCCATGGTTCAGCCTCTCAGCCTGTTTCCTCACTCACAAAAGGCATTAAGCAATGTCAGCTGCGTCAAGCTGTTGTCAGGAGTCAGAGAATCATGTCTATGTGGACTTAGCCCAGAGTCCACACATAGTATCTATAAACAACAGCTCAATAAATGATGGTGTTATTAGGGTTTTCTCCACTGACATGTGTGTGTCATTCTTGAATCCATGGAGAAATTCTTTGTATACATTCACCTCATCCTTCCATTAAGGAACTGATCCCATCTGAAAATGTCTGCCCGAAGTGCAAGGTCTTTGGAAAGACCCTGAGACCCAGAGATGGAGAAAGTATGCAGAAATGATGACAGAAGAGAGTGTTGGGGCCCACCAAGTAACTTCAGACCTAGGGGTTGCTGTGGTGGAGACAGCAGAAGACACCAGTGAGAAACTGGCCCCTCTCACAGCCTACCTGGCCAGACCCCCACCTGACATCCCACCCCTACCTTAACCTTTCCCACTGGGGCCTGGCCCTACCTGGCCCGAGCCCTTTCAGGTCTCTAGGGCTCCTGTCAACAACAGACACAATAACAGTGGGTGCATTACCTATTTACTGATATGACTGTATTTACATTATTTGTCATACATATTATATAATGCACATTATTGCACTGTATAAACTGAATCTTAAAGATGCTCAGAAAACTTCCTGGCCAAGGCCACATCAGCTGTAAGCAGCAGAGGCAAGGTCTGCATGCAGGCAGTCCAAGCTAATAGCCGCTTCACAACATCTCCCCCCATGCAGGCCTGCGGTCTCCTTCCTTCCACACTGAGCCCGTGTGATGTGTCTGAAGGAGCTCCTGGCTCCTGAGGTCAGTGCTGCAAGGACAGGAGGAAATCCCCAACTCTCTGGAGCAGGCGAAGGACAGATCCAAAACAGATAAGCCTGTGATAATTCTTACTGAGGCTAAGACATGGCCTGCTGGGGCTTCCTTCCTCCTCTGCATGGGGTCAAGGTCCAGGACGGGGGCCTCTGTGCAGCTGACAAAAGTGATGATAGTACCAGGAACAGGAACAACCCTGGGCCTACTGTGTGGCTGCCGGCCCATTCCTGTGGTCCTCTCCAGGACGTCTGCACTCAGGCGGTGAGGACGGCAAAGCTACAGCCAGGTGCAGGCACAAGGTGGCAGGACGAGTGCCTCGAGGTGACCTCTGACCCTCCCAAGGCTGGGGAGAGTACCACATCCCCCAAGTGAGAATAGTACTTCGGTTTCTGCCCTAGTTCAGCATATGGGTTTCTCAATCTCTTTCTCTAAGATGCCCCTTTGTCAGGCACAATGCATTGGACCAGAAAATAAACATTGAGACAGCAGAGCCAGAATCTGGCCTTCCACGGTTATCATTCTGCAGCTGGACCCTGCCTTAGAGCCCTGGGGGAACAGCAGGCGCTGACCCTGCCCCTCGAAGCACCCAGAAGGCCCAACGTGCAGAACAAATAAGCGCTGGGAGGAGTTCATTATCAGCTCTGAAGGCCAGCTTAAAGGATATTCCAGTAACTGCAAAGGTTTTTGTAAATGTTAATTATGGTTGCCTTAATTAGCTCCAAATCCATTGATCTATGGATTATATTAGGTTTATAAGTGTAATTACTTTAACAGGCACATGGGTTAGAATTATGTTCCAATTAAGTTCCAAACATACAGCAAATAGATTGGCAAAAGGATTGTCCTGGTTCTTAGGGTCAGACTACTGAAATGCTGGCACTGTGGGTCCTTGCACGGGGCCTGTTCCCCGCAGGCTGAGGGCTCTGGGGAAGTCTGGAGGGAGGAAGGGTGCTCTACATGCCTCTGGCAGTCGAAGCGCAGCTGGTCACTTGAGCCCTGGTCTTTTACCCATGAGACCTTCTACGGCCCCTTGGTGGTCTCACTGTGCCATCAGCAAACCCCTCTACCCCAGTCACCAATCCTCACTTTCACTCTGTCTGGCATCCCTTCCCCCAGGGGGCTGTTCCCTCATTCTGTATACTGTGGGGGCAGAGGGATTGCTACCCTCTCTTGCCCTTCATGCCTCATAATCATAGGGCCCTCAGGGTGAAGGCCACCATAGAAAGAGAAGGGTGAGGTGATGGGAAGGAGTCCCAAAGAGGGGTCCCGGGGTCCCAGAATCCATGGCGGGATGGGAGAAGGGTCCCTGGGACAGGGGGAAGACACCTGTGTCAGGGTGAGCAGAAGTGTCCTGGGGCCCTGTGAGCTGGGCAGCTTCCTGGGGAAATAACCCCAGCTGGGAGGGCAGGTCATGTGGGCATGCGAGGAGCACAAGCCTCCTCCCCCAGCAGGGACCTCTCTCGCTGGCCTTACAACTGGGGCATATGCAGGATGTCCAGAGGCCCCCACAGTTGGGCTGCTAGCTCTGCACCCTGACAGTGTGTTCCAGGAGAGGTTCTACGAAGAGACCCCAAGACTCTTGGAGAGAGGCCATGGTGAGCATAGCAGGCCTGGTTCTCCAGGTTTCCCCCACCCTCTTGTCCTCTGTGCCCCTCAACCCTGGAAAGCAGGCCCATGATATTCACACACACCCAGACCAGGAAGGAAAACCACCTCTGCTTGGCAGGCCATAAGAGTTAGAAATGATGGGCTGTGTGGTATGTCAGTATCTTAAGGGACAAGGGCTCCTGCACTGTCCTCACAGTAACCGGCTGTGCTGGGGATGGCTCTCATTCTTGAGGCACTGCCACCGTGATGGCTCCTGCACTCACTGCTACATCCATCCAACCTCCTCCATGCAGCCAGCGTTCCTCTGCCAGAGGTGACTCCTGCCAGCCAAGTGGGGTGGCCTTGGGCCCAACTAGGGGCTCTGCATCTCTTCAACACATCCCAAGGAGACCAAGAGTACACAGCACCCCAGAGATAGGGAAAGGGGCTCACCCCTTTTGCAAACCTCCACCTGTGGACATGTGGGTGAATGAACTGAATGAACTGTTGACTTTTCTAGAACTTGTCTCTCCTCCACATAGATGTATGTTAACAGAATCAATGGAATCATTAATAGAATCTCAAGTCCAAACATTCAAGCGAGAAATTAGAAACAGTTTTAAACCATACAAATAGGCTTAAGAAGGTATATTTTTGTTGTTTGTAATGGGAAGAAAAAAAAAAAGAAAAACAATGTCCATGAACAGGGAGTTGGAGGAATAAATGAGAACATCCCCACCAGGTACAAGGAGGCAACTAATATAGCTAGAGCCACTAAAAAGCATGAGCTGGCGCTTTTGCCCATGACATGGTGGGGTGTCTGGGATGTGCTGTGAAGAGAGATGAACAAGGTGCACAGAGAAGCAGGATGATACCATTTTTCAAAAACAAACAAGACAACTCCTTCCTATGAGTGTGTGTGTATGTACATGCATGGGTGTAAAAAAGAAGGCACAGACGCTTAACACAGGTTATTCTGGGATGGGAGTAGGGTAAGAAAGAAGGAAGACATTGGATTATGTTCTCCTGATAGATTTTAATCTCCGATTCTTTGGTTTTGTTTAAATGTCATTCACCTAAACACTTAGCACTGAAAAATATTATGGGGGAAAAGTGAATGAAATGACTCATAGTAGAGAAACTTGTTCCTGGGGTTGAGGATTTAACTCAGTGGTAAAGTGCTTGCCTAGCAAGCACAAGACCGAGTTTGATCCTCAGCACCCCAAAGAAAAAGAAAGCAAAACTTGTGACCTTGAGATAGTTTACTTCCTGGTGTCATTGCTACCCTGGGTTGATATACTGAGAATAGAGGCCAAAGTGATTTGAATAAGTGGAAATTGTACTGAAGGAATGAAACAGAGAGTATTCAAGAAAACACTTCAACAGACTTTCAAAAAAACTGACAAACTATTTTTTCTCGGAAAAAGGGTCAAAGTTATAACTTTAAACAATTACTACTTTTTTTTTTTTTTTTTTTTTTTTTTTGCTAGATAGTAGCTACTCAGCGTTTACTAAGACATTAAATTCCAACTAACTGGTCAGGTACATTTCCTCAGCTCTGAACATGGTGCAGCTTGTTACTCTCCAAATAGTGCCTTTGATTGAAAATAGGGTCTAGATGTTTTGAAATATATTATTTCTGATGTCAATAAGAAACTGTTTGGTCCCTAATTTATCATTTATATAATACACTATAATATTCATACTTAAAGTAAAATAAGAGTATGAATTGTTTCGGTAAAGTTCTTTTTTTTTGGTGCCGGGGATCGAATTCAGGGCCTTGTGCTTGCAAGGCAAGTACTCTAACCACTGAGCAAAATCACCAGCCCCGGTAAAGTTCTTTCATGATGAGTTTGACTATTGTATTTTACCAGACACTGACAGCTAACATTTTGTGAAATCAGTGATGTACTTATTAAAACAATGAGTTTTAGCTTGAAACTTTGGTTGCTCTACATTAACAAAAATATTGTTTTTAAAATAATTTGTTTTCATTTCATTCTACTGAAATTGTAGAAATTAGAATTTCTAGTTAAAAATAGAGTGAATGCTATTTATAATCCATTTTTATATCACATCCATTGATCTACACATCCCTTCTTTTTGCTTCAAAGAAGAGATGCTGGAATAATATATTCAGTATATTATATTACAAATTACATATTACAGGAATAGTTATATTGTATTTCATTTTACTGTTGGAATGTATTATAACATTGTATGATAACCTGAAATGTTTACTTGTGCCTTTGCTTTAAACAATTAAAGTTTTCCATTAAAAAAAAAAGAATGGGTTTAGAGAAAATGTAAAGGTCATAATAAGATAGAAGCATATTCATGGTGTAATGCTAAGTGATGCAAAATTGTATCTCTACTATTTTTGTACCTAAAACCAGACAGGAAAAAACCTCTAAATATGCATGTGAACAAAAAGCAAGACTGGAGTGTGACAAGGTGGGGGACACCTGAGGAAGGGTGCTGAGGATGAGGCTGGAGGGAGTGGGGCACAGAGAGACCCCCTCTGTCCACTAAGAGCTAGCCCCATGCCACGGGCAGCAAGACCCTGCTAGGATAGCTTGATCACATTTGCATTTTAGGTCCTTCAGGTTCAGGGAAGATGAACTGGGTGATGGGACAGGAGGGACCAGGGAACCAGCCAGAGTCTGTGGCCAAGGTCAGGTGTGGCCAGGGTGGTGGGGGTGCACAGGGCAGGGCTCAGTGAGAGGGTGGCTGCTACAGGACCGAGGCTGGGTAGACAGCGACACTGTCCAGGGTGATGGGGAGCCCTAGGTGGGATCCCTGCACGGAGCACGGGAGCCTGGGGGAGGCTCCTCTGGTATCGTGATCCGCACTGGCACTACCTTGAATGTGACCCTGGCACTGGTCCTATGGCAGGCATCTCGTGACCAAAAGGTTACAAACGAGAAGGAAAAGCCAACATGCTAAGCAGGGATGGATTTACCTTGAAACTAATGTAACCTTGGATTCACTTCTTTCAATGGCCTGGCCACTTTCTAAGTCCCCAGCAATATACTCAAATACTCACTTTTTAAAAATTAAAGTAAAATTCACATGACATAAAATTCACCATTTAACCATTTGAAGTATACAGTCCATAGGCTTTTAGTGCATTCATAATGTTATGCAACCATCATGGCTATCCAGTGTCAGTGTTCCCATCATGCCCTATTCCCTAAGAGCCATTAAATGGTCACTATCCCTACACTACCAGCCCTGCTCTGGCAATAGCTAACACTCTGCCTTTATAGATTTGCCTATTCTGGACTTCCGTGTAAAGAGAACCACACAATACAAGGCCTTTTGTAACTGGCTTATTTCACTCTGCATGATGCCTTCAAGGTTCACTCATGTTGTAGCATGCATTGTATTCCATCCCTTTTTGTGGCCAGATAATATTCCACTGTACAGATATACCACATTTTGTCTAGCCACTTATCTTTTGGACACCTGAATTGTTACTACTTTTTGGATGCTATAAAGAATGCTGCTATGAACATTCACATACAGGTTTTAGTTCCAATTTTAGTGTATGTGCTGCCAAAGTGAGCACTCCCATACAGGTTTTAGTTTGAACGCATTTTCAATTCTTTCAAATAAAATTTTGTATTCATTAAACCTAGTTTAAGTCTTTTTCTTAATTCATTTCTCCCTGCTCCAAGTTGCCTGAGCTCCAGGCCTCAAAACCACCTGGACCTACCCCAAAGCTGTGGGTCAAGGAGACAGGAAAAGGTGGCCTTATTGAACTATAAGACCAACCCTGGGTCTCAGCTTTGAACTTTCTTGGGGAAACAAAATCCACCCTGGCAACTGAAGCCACTGCTAGGCCAGAACTTCCTGTCTGTGGCAGCCAACACTTCCTGACAGGATAGGAGCAGCAGCAAGCGCCAAGGCGGCATCTCACCGAGAGGGGTTCAGTGGGGAGAAGTGTGCAATTTGGAGACTGCAGGATATGGGAGGAAGAGCATGGGATGACTCTGGACTTTGCTAAGTGACTTCTCAGTCACAACTACAATGAGAAAATTCATTGTCTTCTTATTTAGCTAATAACATGAGATAATACTTAGCACATATATCGCATAGGCCTTTGCTAGTCTGCAGGTGACTGACACCCATTGACCGGCAGGACGTGTACCGCACTAGCGTGGTGTGGGTCAGAGCAGGCCGGGGACAGCACTCCCACCCTGCCTACCAGCAGCTAGGCATGGTCACAGATAGTGTGTCAGTCCCCAGGGTCCAGGGTCCACTGTGTCCCTTCTACCCAACAGTGCTGGAGACACTGCACACACCTGTACACATGCTTACACCCTCACAAACGCACGGCCCCACGGGCTGTTCATGTGACTGGATTCTGGCCCTTTCTCTGGCTGTCTGGGGGCAGCTGCCAGCTGCTACTGTCTCGGGAGCCTGGATGTTCCTGATGCCATGTTCGCCCGGTGCTGCCCTCCACAGAGACCCAACAACTTCCTGCCTGGATGCTGAGCACAAAGGGGGATGAGCCTCAGAGTGGGGCAGGGTGTCACGGGCACACGGTGGGGCTGCCATCCCCCTGGGCTGCTGCTGAAGCGCCATGAAAAGAACTGGGGTGAGCTGCAGGAAGGAGAAACAGGGCCTTGTCCGGAGGCTGGGAGGACACTGCACAGGTGATTAACACTCTGTTTGACTACAGCCTTGATCACATGTGGGGCCTTAACCAGGAGCCACATCCCAGCATGGTCTCATTGGATCTTTGAGGAGCCAGCACAACTACAGTATCTTCACTTTCCAGATGGGGAAATGATGCTCCTATAGGTGAAGAACTCAGTCAAGGACCCCAATTTAAACCTGGCTTTTGTCTCCAAGGGAGCCACCTTCCCCAGGGCACAGGAGGCATTTTTACCAGGACAGGGATGTGGGCCCAGGCACGGGGTAGAGGTACACAGCCGTCTCTGTGCTGAAGGGGCCACCTCGGAGAGGGGGCTACAGAGGTGGCGCATGCACACTCTGGCTCCTTGGGCCTACATACTCAATTGTAACCACCTGCTATGCGCTGGCATCTATCCCATGAGGGACGGCCACATCCCGCCCAAAGGCCCTGGTTACCTGCGTTTACCTCTCATTTAACCTAGCAGGTCCCTTGAGTCAGGGGCTCTCTGCTGAAGCCCAGATACACACTGAAAGGTCAACACAGAGCTCTGCCCCCTGGGTCTCAGCTGGACCCCACACCACCTTGTGATGACAGAGTGCAAACAGGGCCAGGTCCCTGGAGCAAAGGGCTGTGAGCCAAGAGGTGAACTTGGATGTAGGGCTTGGGAGGACAAAAGGGCTCCCACCTACTGGAAGAGGTGGTGGGCATGGTTTTGAGTAGCGCTGCTTTGGGGAATTGGCACATTTCACGTGTCCAGCTAGCTTAAGTCCAGAGGACACAGAGGCTGGCAATCCCAGGACACAGGTGCTGATAATAGGCCACCCCCAAGGGCTGGGGTGAGCAGTGGGTATCACTCTTGCCCTAACCTAACATGTGGATTCCTAGGTCCTAAGTCTCAAAGGGACAGGGCAGGCCATGTGAGCAGAGCCCCAGTTGGAAAACAAAGGTCTTGCTCTTTCTTTTCCCCACTTGACCTTTTCCTGGTACTTGTTCTGTGGCAAACTCCTCTTCATCCTTCAGAACTCTGCTCAGCAGACCCCACTCTGCACTGGCTCTCCATCCCATGGACCCAGCTCCCATGCCATCCTGCCCAGGAGAAGTTGCCCATTTACACATCAATTCTCTTCCCTGGACTGAGAGATTCTGCAGAGCCAGGGCTCAGTGTCCCTCAGACTGATGCCTACCTAAAATGCAGGACACCATGTGGTCTGGCTGCCAGCCCAAAAGAACTCCCTTTAGAAGGAAGAAAAGTAGGCACAGTATGCTTCCACTTGGAGAACGTTCCAAAACTGGCAAATTATCCCCTGCTGTCAGGTGACCGGCAGCAGGCATCCCGGGGTAGACTGGCAGATGCCTGAGCGGCTGGGGTACTGGTCATGTTTGCTTACACAGGTGGGCTCAGGTCATGAAAGGTCATGGAGCCATGTGCACATGGGTCCTGATCACTTTCCTACACGTATGTTACATTTTAATAAGGTTAAGAAATGAGAAGAATCTTGACCATAGCAATGGAATATTTCTGACATGGACCTTCTGGCCAGGGACTGACAGCTGCCAGGGGATGTGGAGGCCACTCCCCCCAGCAGCCCCATGGATACAGCAACCGCAGGGCAGCCACCTCTTGCCCTTTGCTCACAAGGCCACTCCATGAGGGGGAGTGCTCAGAGGACATTACACCCAGGGTGGGCTATGCCGCCAATATGGGCAGAGACGCACGCGCACAGCTCCCCCAGATGAATATTCACACTGTGGGGCACAGTCCCTCCCACCCCTGGCTTCAGAGATGGAGGGATTTCTGCTCCATCCCCAAAAGATACAGATGAGGAACCTTACTTTACCCTGCACCAGGGTGGGAGGCCTCCTCTGGCGTGTGACTCTCAGCTCAGCCCTGGGGTGTCTCAAAGGGTCGCCACATTGCTCTTGGGGGTCCTGGCAGGGAGGCCAGGGTGCTTTGCGAAGGCACAATCACATCACTGGGATGAGAATGTGGTGAGATATGAGTGATTCTTTTCATATAATTTTACCTCCAAAACTATACTTTTTAAATAATTTCAATTTAATTTTTTTTTTTAAGAAACAGGCAAAACAAAACGCTACGTTTCCCTTCTGGGAGGTAGGATTGTGAATTATTTCTTTTGTGCTTTTCTGTTGTTCCAAAGACAACATGTGTTTCTTATGTAATTAGAAAAAATTACATTGATTTTAAAAAGAAAAAAGTTGCAGACACTATTAAACATGTAAAATCTGTTAGGATTAATGGACTCTTAAGGGCAGAAAATGGCTCTTCTGTGGGCTCCTGAGTAGGGCCCAGACAGGGCCCCCTGAACCCTCTGCAAAGCAGACTGGAAATGCAGCAATGGAGCCCAGCCTGCTGCCTCTAGCAGCAGGATTCTTGGCAGCAGAGCCTCGCATCCTACATGTTCCACCTCAAGAAAGGTGCTCTCAGCCCTTGTGGGGCTCCCGATCTCCTTCCTGGAGCACCACAGCAGCCACGGCTACCTGGCACCAGCTGTGTCCCCACTAAATGGCAAATCCGGGATGGAGGCAAATCTAACTGTAGGATGATGGACTCTCAGTCCTCCAGGGGCATCCGTGGCCTGGAGGACAGGCAGCGACACCTGTGGATTTGTCGGAAACTCCTGCCCGCCTGACACGGGGCTGCATAGAGAGCAGCACCCACGCAGGTCAGGGCCTCGACCCCAGGGAGCCGAATGTGTTTGGAAGGATCAAGACTTGTGTGGCTCAGTGGGAACGGAGATATTTTCTTTCCTTTTCACCACTGGGATGGCCAAATCCCTGCCTGCGCCTGTCTGACAGGTCCGAAGAAGGACCTGCTGTGCCTTATACTCTAAGAGGAGCCCCAGGTGGCAGCAAGGACGCGTCAGGCAGGTTCTGCTCCCGGGACACACACAGTACACTGAAGATGGTGGACACTCATCACAGGGTTGCTGTATCACAGTCAGGGCAAGAGCTACAGTGTACAAGAGAACCAGGAAGGGTGCCAGGATGGGGCCTAAATGCACAGGCCTGGCTCAGCCCTGAGTCAGTGACAGCCGACACCAAGAGTGAAATGCAGGGACGTGTGTCCACAGAAAGCCTACGAGGTCAGATGGACAGTGGGGCAGGAGCAAGGAGCCATCAGCAAAAGAGTATACAGGGCAGTGAGAATCCCAGATACTGTCTTTGGCTCCAAATATTCCAAGAACGTTTTTCTTTCCAATTCTAGAAGGAATTTCAACATTTTCAGGAGCTCCTAAAGGAATGGTGAACCTGGGCACTGTGTGTCCCAGGTCTGATGGGAGAGTTGACCCAGGTTCCTCTAGCTCCAGATCCTGGGATATGTGAAGTCCAGATCTGCAGCCAGAACTCAGGAGGACCTGTCCACTGGTGTTGGTAGCCAGATCCTGGGGTGTGAGGTGGGCTTGCTGGCAAGGATGTTGTCTCCTGGAGACCTGCAAGACCCTGAACCACCTCAGCCTGCAGGGCCCAGGTATCCAGGCCTGGGAAGCACTGGGGAACCCGGGCAGTGCTCTGGCCAGCCAGAGAGGCATGAGGAGAGGCCAGCCCAAGCGGCCCTGGGTTCCCAGTGAAAAATCCACTGTGACTGCAAGGGCAAAGCCACAAAACAGCGAGGCAGCCAGAGGGCCACGAATGCCGGGCTGAGCCATACTGCCAGGGGCTGCAGTATCTGGTGGCTGGAGCCAAATCTCGGGGGACCGTGTTCTGTGCAGCAACTGCCCCCAGAATGCCAGGAGCATGACTCTAGAGAGGCCAAGGAACGAGGGGCGACTTGCATGGCTCCCCTGGCAGGCTACAGGCTCCGCTGCCCCCTGGTGGGGTCTGTGGCCATGTGGAGTTGGAGGGCCAGGGCAGAGCCAATACCTAAACTATAGGCCTCTGCTAGGGTGGGACGTCCCACTAAAGATCTGACATCACAGGGTACCACCACTCACTCATCCAGGGCATCGCCACAGAAATGGGGTGCACAACGTCATAGAAATACAGCTATACTGCGAGGACCAACAGGCCAGGCAGCCTGGGAGGCAAAGCCCAACCTTCCCCACAGTTATCTTGGGGTCCAGGTTATCCCAAATTACCACACTGAAAGGATGCCAAGAAAAATGACAAAATATCATATTTGCTGAGCACGTATTACAGGCCATGAAATGCAGTGAAGATACTCTGCAGGACATACCATTCTACTTTCCTTCCAATCTTAGGAGACAGGAACTCTTACTGTGCCCATTTTAGAGTTCAGGAAATCGAGGTGCCTGAGGTAACACCAGCAGGACATGAGTTCAGGTGAGTGGCTCTACTGCCTCCCCTAAGCCGTAGGGCCCACACCCTGGAGAACTCGGTGTGGAGGAGTCATTTGGATTCAGGATGGCAGAAGAGCCATGGGGAAAACGTGTGCGTGCATGCGTGTGTGTGTGTGCATGCATGTGCACACTTCTAGTACGCTTCAGGGACATACTACATTCCCCTGAATCACTCAGTTCCTCCAGAAAGAGCCCCTGAAGAACCGTTCTGCACGAGAAGTCCCTCTGCCCAAGCGGCAGCAACCTTGTCTGATCCCATGAGGCTGGGCTAAAAATAAGTCAATCCCTCCAATATTTTGAGAAACACATGCAGTGCCTAGAGCTGTCACAGAGGCTGACAAACCCCACAGGGAGCGCTCCCTTCCTCTGTCACGTCCCAGCCATGAGTGGGTGGCAGCAGGGGCCGAGCTGGTTAGAGGCCCAGCTTCCAAACAGCCGGGGCAGAGCCACTGTGGGCCTCACCATTCCCAGGGCTTCTCTGAGCAAGAGGGGTATGTGCACAGGACTTTGTCACCATGGTCTCTCGCAGATCTGAGCAGCCAAAACTCAGGAGCAGGCTGCTCTGTGCAGGCTACACACCGTGGGGAGGGGCTATCCTGCTTCCAGGGGGAGCCTGTCCACTGTTTCCTTCAGCCAGTATAGGGGTGGGGAGTAGCTCAGAGCAAGCTCCTCTGAAGCTGCCGGAAGTGCAAAGACCAGAAGCCCTGGACGTTTCTCCCTCCCTTACACGAAACATCCTGAGGACATGACCCAGGAGACCACATGGCCTCAGAGCAAAGGCTGGGACCCCAGGAAGAGCAACACCAGTGGAGACAAACTCCTGTACCCTGTGTGGGTAGGCTGGAGGTACGAGCTCTGGGCAGCGGAAGCAGAATGGTGGAGCCTCAGAGGCAGATGCCGGGAGACTTCCAGGCAGAGGGGTCAGGGCTGTCACTTGTAAGAAAGTTCTCTCACCCAGCAAAGGCATGACCTCGCATCTGAGCCCTGCCCACCTCACATCTGCCCAATGATCCTACCCTGAGCTCACTGGTTGGCTAGGCGGCAGCACACAGATCCAGGGAGCACAAATCCATACATGTATACTGAGCAAGATGAGCCCAGCAGGCTTTCGTTTTGTTTGTAGTGCTGGCGATGGAGGCCAGGCCCTCACCCATGACAGGCGAGTGCTCTACCACCGAGATACACCTTAACCCACTGGCTGGTTTTATGATACAGCCTAAACTACCACACCTGGTAGATCTCAAAGTCTTAAGTAACATCAGACTGGTCCAGCAGGACAGAAATAGGGCCCACAGTAGCAAGAATTGGGGAACCCAGCTCCTGGGCCCCTGGCTCTCTGGCCTTTATTTCCTCATCTGGGAGGTAGGGGCAGTGGGGTGGTGAGATGAAGCCTGAAAATGGTGTCCCATGGGGACTCCTTGGCCATTATCTCTCATGAGCACTGCTTACAGGTGGCAGCTCCTGATAGGGCCATGAAGGGCATCAAGACACTCTGGACTCACGGTATCTGTTGCAGGGCCAGGGTTGGGAAGTGAGGTAGGGGAGGCTCCACTGGCACCAACAGCCTTCTACAGGGCTGCCCTCCCCACTTTCTCTGATTGCACAACTGCAGGCTTGGTATGCCTCCTGCCCCCATCTCTGAGCCCCAACTCATACTACCATCAGCAATAGGAGACCTGCCACTGGGCTCCATCATGATCCATGACACCATGTTCACAGGACCTCTCGTGGCAGGCAGGAGATAGTAGGCAGGCAGGGAAACTGAGTCTGGGCAAGCTGAGCAGCAGGTAAAGGCCGGGGGTCTGGAGTCTGCCAGGTTGTTACTAACTCTGATGCTCAAGTTCTTCATTTAAAACGCAGAGGCAACTACTTTTATATAGTATAGGCTGGTTGCATTAAAGAGAAAGTGTGTTCATTTTGACACACTGTCAAGTGCTAGATTATTCTAAAAGACAGCATTATTTTTATTACTGGAGAGGTCAAGACTGCAGTCCAGGTGCCAGCCCCTCAAGGGTCTCTGGCCCTCTATCTTTCAGCTTCTCATGTGACCCACAAGAACCACTGGCCAGACTCTCATGCCACCATCCAGACTCTCCCGGACTGGGGCGCTGGTATGGTATTTCTTTTAAAATATTTCAGGTTTCCAAAGGTCTTATGCCAACTAGAAGCCCATCTGGCCTCTTGTCTTCCAGAGTCCCTTCCAAAATGGCATTGAAGTGCTCCCTTCCCTTCTTCTAATCCCACAGCCCACAGCCCTACCCACCCCTTGACTTCCCCAGGCCCCTGGCTCACACGACCCCTCAGACTGCTTTGGCTTGGAGCTGCACAGGAGGCCACGGCCTGCCCACCTCCCTCGAGGGCCAAGGGGCTGTCTTGGGCTGCAGGAGCCAGGATGCAGGCCCAGCCTGGGTGCTTGTGTGTTTCCATCTGGCCCCAGCGAGATCTGTCTGGGTTGGCTTTGGAGGGACTGAGTTTATTTTAAACTATTTCACGTGGAAACACTGAAGCTTCTTCCTCTTTGCTAGTGGGTTCCAAGTAGGTTAACCCCTTCTTTTCCCTGCTGGCTGCCTCCAGCCAGAAGAAAGCAAGGAATGACTTCCATATGCTGCTCAAATCCCACCAGCCCACAGAAACTACATCCCCTGGAGCTACGAGGTCTCTGGGCAGAAGACTCAGGAACAAGCTGAAGGATAGGCCCAAACCTATCTGACTTCGAGGTGAGACTGCAGACAGGGCAGGAAGGGCGGGGAGTGGGTGCCAGCCCCCACCTACGATCATGCCTGCCTCAGCCTCCTCATCTGTAACAGGGCACATTACAACTCCTCAAATCTCTGGAGCATTTTGAAGCAGTGGAACCTTCCCTGTGGGCCCAGCAGTCTTTCAAGGAATACTAAAAACAAAACAAAACACAAACTAGCTGCTCCCAGGAAGCTGCATGGCCTCACCCAACAGGGAAGGCAGCTGTTAGTCTGACAAATGCCGCGGGTCCTCCACATCCAGGGAGAGAGAGTAACAGGAGCTAGATGGTCTGCGTGAGATAGGAAGGTACAAACACACAAAGGGTAAGGCCAGGAGGAGCTTATGCTGGGCTGCAGTCAGACTGTTGTGTGAGTTTACCAGAGTCTGTTTTTCAACAGACAAGATATGTGCAGCATTAAGTACAGACAGGGATGTGTGCTGAGCATGCAGATACAGGTACCTCTTCCTCACCTGTCACTGGGAGGGCTTGAGCGTGCCACTCAGAGGCAACAGAAGGGCACCTCTCACCCTAGGCTTAGATTCCGTCCAAAGAACCAGGGCTTCTTGGAGAAACAGCTGGTTCCAAGGCTGACATAAAGACAGGACCAAAGAAGCCTGCAACATCTTTCTGCACTACAAAGCAAGGAAGGGTATAAAGAATGGCAGCCCCTTGGAGGGGC
Organism: Hystrix cristata; assembly: GCA_004026905.1. NCBI lineage: Eukaryota > Metazoa > Chordata > Mammalia > Rodentia > Hystricidae > Hystrix > Hystrix cristata. The sequence continues at coordinate 170,186 of PVJO010000254.1, forward strand.
TGCCAGTGGCCACAATGAAGAACATTCAAGCAACAAAATAAACAATGATAGTAACATATTATAAACCAATGAATTAAGCAGAAACCCCTGAGCCCACACCAGTATAAATAAACAGGGAGAAGAAAACATTCTTCCTCAGAGGAGAATGCCAATCATAAATGTAAGGAGGAATGATGGGATTATTTGTCCACTGTGATAGAAATGATCAACTCAAACAAGAAATATCCAAGGCTGCTAAGGGGATGAAGGCAGAGTGAGGAGCAGGATGTCAGAATCTCAGAGTGTTACCCCACACGTTTATTAATCCCAAAGGGGATAATCAGCTCCATGGCAGCCACTATCTTAATTGACACATCGATGCCAACGTTACATGCCACCTTAGAGGATGCCCTGAGGGCACAGCATAACTTCTGTGCACTGCTGGCCTCACAGGTGTGACCTGGGTCATGTCACGAAGAGACTGCCTTGTGATCTTCAAAGCTGCCTGTCTGAGAGCTGGGGTGAGGCCAGGGCAGATCCCCAGGATAAGAAATCCTGGAGGCAGCTATGGAGCTGCATAACCATGCACTGGGCCATACTCTCTCCAGAGTTCTGGGGGTGACTGGAGAGACCTGAACAGGTCTGCCTCTGGGACAGGAATTATCTATTCTGCAAATCTTAAAATGATCTGAAATCCAGAATGCCATGGGCTCTGTGGAGTGCTAGACAATTCTGCTAGATGTGAGAGTGTTTGGGACACAACAGAAATGGATGTGCTGTGGAAGCCAACATTGCCATATGACTTTGAGACATCACCTTGCCACCCGCCGGTCCCCACAAGGTGCCAATGGGGCCTCTAAGGGCCCTGCTGGTTGGAAGGACAGTAGGATTCCACCATGAGGGCAGGCCGTGAAGACCTAGCAGAATCCGGGCAAGCTGAGGAAGGGGTGGGGGCGGAGGTCAGGTAGGTAACACAGCATGAACGAAGCTCGAAGCTCGGAAGAAAAGGTGGAAAAGGGACAGGAGGGGACCTGATCAAGTGAGAGCTGTCTTCCTCAAGCAGAAATTCCACCTCTCCCATGCTTTGATGGAGAAGTCCCACTCTCAGGCCAGTTCTCAGGTGTCTCCTCCTGAGAAGGTGCCAGCTGGTAAAAACAGGGCTGGTGAGACCACCATGGGCTGCTCACTCCTTTAGGTCCCGGGACCTCAGAGCTGCCAGAAGACTCATGGAACTAGCTTGGCCAGGTGTGGCAGACGCACACAGTGGAGGACAGAAGACATGGTGTTAGGAGTGTGTGTGGGTGTGTCCACGTAAGGGGGCCCAGCTGAGTATGCAGTGGGGCCTGGTGTGCATGTGAACCCATGCAAACATCCTCCTAGTGCACTTCAAGCAGGGCTCGGCCTCTCCTCGAATCTGGCAGGGAGGCGCCCCCTCGTGGTGCGAGACGGTAGCGCAAGGAAGAGGAAAATGAAAGTTGACCGTGAAGATCCAGACGCAGCAAAGGCAAAGCAGAGGTGTGGAACGAGGGGGCGAGGGGGCGGGGCAGGAGGGAAGGGATGTTGCGTCTGGCATGAAGGTAGATTTTATCTGTCTGGGGTTTGTAAACTTCATACTAAAAAGGCTTAGAGACATGAGTTTAAGAGGAGGAACAAAACCCCTTTACTGCAAAGAGGAGAAATGAGTCACACACAGCTACCTTGTTGGGTAACAGGGCACCCAGAGCTGGTGTTCAAGGGTCTCTTTTTAGCCCCTTATATTATATGGCAAGAAAGGGGCTCTCTCTTTTGAGAGTTGTTATAACTTAATTAGCTGTTTTAGGCTCTGCGACCCCTGATGTAGCCACTGATCCTATTGCTATGTGTAAATTTTAGGGGGAGCTCTTTCGGCCTTTTTTGTTTCATCAAGGTGGTATCTCTGAAATTTATAGCATAGCCTTATATTTAAGGCCAAGTTAGCAATTACTAAAGGGATACATATACATGTATTAACATGGCCAGAGAATAAAAAAATACATATATGCATTTATATATAATATATAAATATATTAGGTATGTGTCTAAGTGTGAGTATATATATTGAATTTTTTTTTATTTTTAAATAATATAGGCCCCTTTCTACTTTGCCTCTTTTGTATTTAACTGGAGGTAGAGAGGAGTGAATTGGGGCACTGGTGCCAAAGCAAGCCAGGCTCCCTATCAGTGTTTTTTTGGTTTTTTTGCTTTTCTTAATTGCTCTCTCTAGCAACGGTTTTAATGCTTTTTAGTCAGGATTTGTCCTGGCACTGGTCCCCCTGGGGGTGGGGCAGCTGGGCTCTTGTCCACAGGTGGCCACCCTCCCACAGGCCAGCACAGTGTTTGTGTAAGCTGCATGTGTGCCCTAATGAGGCCACATCTCCACCCAGCCCAAGGGAGAAGGACAGAGTGCAGGTGAAGCCCCTCACCCTTCCCTGTCACAGTGATTCCAGTCACAGGCAGCAGCCTGTTCCAATCCTTCTGGAGTAGACCCCTGAGAGGGTGGAATGAGAAGGAGGGTCTGCCACAGTGCTTACTACTGAGCCATCCAGGCTGTGGCTGGGCTGGAATTCCCACTACAAGGAGGACTATTTTCAGCAAATTATTATAGTCTCATGTGTGAGAAGATGGCCCTGGCTGGGCATCAGTTATCAGGCTGGAGCTAGGAGCTTTGGCAGCTTTGTGAGACAGAAGAAAAGGGCCCAATGCTCCCCAAGACATAATTTTGACTTCCACAGCCCCCCAAATGAATGCCCTGCAGCCACCTGGCTACAACAGGTGTTTCATGGCCTCTCCAGGAGACATTTGCTTCAGCGAAGCAGTCTTCAGTTGTGGACCAATCCCAGATGATTCCACCCTGTAGCTACCCTGGATGACCCCATCCCTCTGCAGCCATCCTCAGGCCTCAGATGGGGCCCCACCTCTACCTATGACCAAACAGAAAGAAATATTGCGTGTGGGCAAGTCTGCCTTTGTTTTCTTATATAAGCAACCTTCCCTATACCCTTAGTGGGTCAGTCCATGCACTGTGCCCCCTTTATGTTACAGTATAAGTACTGATAAAGCCCTCCCACATGGCATATTCCTGACTATTCACATGATTTCTATCTTGAGCAAAGCATGCTGAGCTAGTAACACCAAAGGCTGCTGGTGCTGAAAGCAGCCAGAAACTGGAGCTGGTACACTGTAGGTCGTTAGCAGCAGAGAGCAGGGAGCAATGGAGAACTGCCAGGAGTTAGCATCACTAGTGGTCAAAAGAGTTCCCAACAACTGCCAGTAGTTGCTGGTTCTGAGCAGCTAGGAGGGCCTCTAACACTAAAAGAGCTGACAGCACTGGGATTCAAGGCTCAGGGCTGTTATCACTAAAAGAGCTACATGGTGCCAACTCATGATCTCTGTACTAATTGAGCAAAAGAACCCCTGGCCAACTGGTAATATCTTCGAAGCACGTACAGGCACCCTCCCCTTTGGAGGGCACATAATGAGGATGCTCATGAGTGACGGAGAAGCAGCTAAAGAACTAGCCAATATCTGATTCTTACATGTGGTTGACCCACACTAATCATTGACACTTGGGTTGGTTTCTGTTTTTAAACTAATGGTTCTGTACTTTCAGCTGGTGACCTCATTCCCTTTTTTGACTTCAGCAGGAGGCCTGCCAAGCTCTGGGGTCATCCCTAGGGATGGGAACTCTCCATTCTCCAGGCAGCCTGCTCTATTTTGAGATGGCTCTAACGCATCTTCATGGGCACAGTTTCCTAGAGGTTAAATAAGGTCTGCATACACTAGAGCTCTTGTCCTTATAGCAACATTATCGCACATTAGACAACACTAAGGATACAGGACATAGTCACAGTCCTCCATAGCATCTATAGCTTCCTTCCAGCCTTTTTTTCTATTCATGTAGCTACACACCTACATCTATGTCTGTTTGTAACTGCTGGACACAAGATCCAGTGCTGACAGTCCAGGATCCAGAGGAGGAGGTCCCAGAGTGGGTGGAACTGGAGGGTCAGGTGACAGTCCCAGTCAGTAAAACCCAGCACCAATGCACCTGCCCTGTCTGAGCCTCACTTTCCACGTCTCTAAATGGGAGGTGACAATACTGATATTGCAATGATTTAATATCATCTAAGATTTTGGACCCATATGAGTAGGAAACAGGACCAGCCTCCTAGAGTTTCATAGAGGTACAGAAATGGCCTGGCCCCTAGCAGTGGCATCCAATGTCAGCATACTGAGGGTGACTCTGAGCCTCCAACCTCCAGCAAGACAGTCCCTTCTTTGGCTTCCCCAGCAGGAGGCTTGCCAACCTCTGGGGTCATCTCTAGGGATGGGGAGTCTCCATTCCCCAGGCAGCCCATTCTATTTTGGGATGGCTCTAACACATCTATGTCGGCAGAGTTTCCTAGAGGTTAAGTAAGGTCCTTTCTCACACTTACCAGACACCGCAAGTGAGCAGAGTGTGAACCAAAGGCCACTGAGATTTCTATCTGCCCCTCGAGAAACACGGCATGAGAACTGGGCCTTGCACACCACATCATCCACACATGTAAAGAAAGCATAGCCTTGGAGGAGGCTCCCCAGTGGACATACATCAGAAAGAAGTGGCCTTGGCTGACTGACCAGGGACCAGGGACCAGGCCTCAGAGACTGTACCAATCCTGAAACTGGTACTCTGCTATACTGCTAATAGGAAAAGCTAAATTATTTGTCCCCTTTTCTAAAAAGACCAGAAATAGGACCAGCTTCAGGCAGGGTTTGATCCAGGTGCTTAAATGATACAATTGAGAGTTTCTGCATTTTTAGGCTCTACTTTCCTAGAAGGTTCATCCTCTAGTTTATACTCGGTCATTTTCTCCTGGGGTGACAGAGGTGGCTATTGCTAGTTCTCAGCTTATATTTCAGTGGCCGTTTCCCAAGGGGTTCTGGAAAATCCTGGGCCAACTCACTGGCCTGGCTCATATGCCCACTGCTATAGCTAGGAGCCTCTGTCTGTGCTGAGCTTGGGTCCCAATGCCCAGGCCCAGAAACAATGATGGACTAAGCATAGAGGAATGGTGGCCCCAGAGGACACATAGGAATAGGCAGAAACACAGTTGTCCCACTCCGCCCATTATTACTATGACTCTTTGAGGCTATAGCCATGTAATAACTGCATTATTTATTTATTTTTTAACCACCAACTGCCCAAGGATTTTGGTCTCCTTGGAAACATGGCCCCAACTACCCTTCCCACTCATGGGCCAGGAGGTCAACTCTGCTGCCCTACAGATCAGACAGGCCAGGGGACAGAGAGGTAAGGCAGATTTGAGTCCCTACCTCCAGGAAAGCCCCAGTGTGGTAGGAAGACAGACTGAGCCTCAGGCTGGAGGACCCTACCAGGGATTTCCCTCACAGGCTCTGAGGGTGGAGTAACAATCTGTGGCTACATGGGAGGGGCCGTGTGGCCCACAAAGGATGTGAGCCAAGGTAGGGAACATGAAAAAGGGCGCTGCTCAGAGCCAGCAGAGAGAGGTGAGAGGAGCGTGACAGGCAGCAGCTGATCACCAGGAACCTAATCCTTTGGAGGGTGGGTCAATCTGCTCATCTACTAATGTCTTTTCTCAACTAGAAAGAACAGCTTGGAAGGTGGCCGCACCTGCCACATTCTCTCTGCCCCTCCACCTCATCCACAGCAGTGCCTGGCCATAACAGGTGCTCAGTAACTGTCTATGATGGGGACAAAGGTGCTTCAAGAAGACGGGCATGGCCTCCCTTCACTGGCAGTGGGGACTGCTATGGTTCGAATGTCCTTCCACAACTTAAGTTGAAACTTACTGCCTGGGGTAATGTCGGGGGCGGGAAGGCTCATCCTCAGTAGACATATGAGGAAACTGAGGCCCACAGGAAAATATGGCCAAGTTTATCCAGTTGGGTTGGATGCATACCCAACTCCTTGCAACTCCCCTGGGTCTCAGACCACCTAGACCTATGCTCTGGGTGGACAGGGGCCAGGCTTTTCTGTTTCTGATTTTACACAGTTGCTCACCCACATGAAGGCAGCAAGAGCATCTGGGGTACCAGGCAGGCACTAGGCAGCGGCCTTGCCTCTGGCTGTCCCCAGCCTGAAGATGACAGCAGGGCCATGGGAGCATGCAGGATCACATCCTAGGCCCTGCCCATGACACTGAGGAAACTCTGCACAAATGAAAGTGAACAAAGTGCAATAGCCAGAGGATTCTAGCTGTAACCACAAGACGGGAGCCAGGACTCCAGCTCCTCTTCTCTTTCTCTTCTTCATCCTTTTGGAAGAGCAGAAATCAGACCAGTATGTCCCAGCGCATCTGTCCTGAGTGTGGGCAAACAGGAGTCTTTCTCTCCTGGCCCCTGGACTAGTTCATGCCAACAGCACTGGCCATGTCCCCAAGCCACAGCACGGTATCAAGAAGGCTGGGGCCATTCCCATGGGAAGCAAGAGAAGACTGGTATGAGACACCAGCCTCAGAGGGGTTCCCCCAGTGGGGGCTCAGATGGGCCTGGGGGGCTTGCCACAGAGCCCAAGTAGCCAAGGTTCGTACTGGGGCCATGTATGAGGGAACTGAGGCCCATAGGAGGCTTCCAGAACACTCTGGACAGGTGGCCGGCCTGGCACAGGCTGGTGAGCCACAGTTCCTCCACGTCTCAGGGCAGTGGCTCCTTACTTGTCCAGCCTGTTGCAGCCCTGCCAGAGCTGCCCAGACTTGCCTGGCATCCCCTCGCCATTCCACCCCACAGCAGGCAAGGGAGGGCTCCCATTTAGCTGACTCCAAGCACAAACATGTGACTTCTGGGGCTGCCACTTGTCACCAGGCCCTCAGATGGGGTGGATGGGGTCAAATGACCCATTTCAGGGTCTGCCCTGGGTCAGAAGCCCTAAGGCCAAGCCCTGCTAAGGACCTGCTCATCAGGATAAGTGTGTATGTGGAGGGGGATAAAGCAAGGAGAGAGAGGGACCTGAGCAGACCTGTGAGTCCCAAAACTGCCATTCTTGTGCCCTTGCCTGGAACTTGGTGAGACCTGGCTAATTACAGGGTGCCATGAGAACGTTCAGGGGCACCAAGTCAGAGCTGGGTTTGAATCCTGCTTCTGGTGGGTTGTGTGGCCTTAGGTTACGTTACTCCACCTCTTTGTGTGGCCATCTCCACAGCTATAAGTTGGGGAAGAGGAGGGGTGGCTTTCCAGGCTATGTGATTTATATGAGCTAAGGTTATAGGTGAGGTACCTGCACAGGCCTGCAGGTGAGTGTCCCTTTGTGAGGCCCCTCCTGTAGCCTCCTTGTGAGCTCCTTCCGAGTGTCCCCCTCTGAGAGCATCAGAAGGGTGAGAAGAGCAAATATGAGCTGCAGGCCCAGAGCACATACCTTGCATGTTTGTTGAATGACTCCAGGATTGGCCCAGAGGGCCCGGTGGAAGTGGAAGTCCCAGCTGACCCTTTCTCAATTCCTGTTCCACCACTCTGGAGCCTTTCAGGACCTGAATTACCTGCAGGCTCTCCAGAGGCAAGTTCCTAGGGCTGGGAAGTTGCTTATGTGGGTCCTCCCTCCTAGGTTGGCCCCCGGCCTCCTGGCCTCACCCTGTGGCCACCCCAGCCTTTACTAGCCCACAGCTGGTAAAGGACATACTACTAGCTGCTTGGGAACACATAGCCCAGTCCAGCTGCTGACATATTTGAATACTTTCCCCTCTTTCTTGCCCTGGACACAAAGTGATCTTGGTCAAGGACTAAGCACAAGGAGGTCAGGTACCACAAAGTACCACTACTCCTAATTCTGTCTCTCCATCCATTGGCCAGTCAGACAGCAGGGATACCGGGCAGATTCAGGGAAGCTGCCATCCCCCCAACCACAGAAAAAGCCAGAGAGAGGCAGGCAAAGACAGTGTCTGCCCCAGACATTTCCCCTTCACCTGCCGCACTGAGTGGGTACCACTGACCTCAACACAAATGCCCAACTCCGTCCCCTAAAGCCCTCCGCATAAGGCCCATTCTACCCTTGTATCAGTTACCTTTCCAGGGTCAATGGTTTGCAAGACAGCTTATTTAATACAGGACATTTACACATTACAACATTCACACACACAAGCCAAATGCAGGAAGAGTGCAGAATAGCTACCTAGGCACTGGAGACCCGAAAGACCCAGTCAAGGGTTGGGAGCCCCCAGCACTGTCTCATGTATGTCTGCATCTGCACCAAAAGCCTGAAGAAATCTACACAGGAGCCAGGGTACGACACTCACAGTGGAGATGAAGACCAGAGCTCCCCTAAAGCAAACAGCAGCCATCCCCGATGGCAGCCAGGCCCCGAGCTCCTCCTGTGAAAAGAATGGCTGAGTTCCCTTCTGGAGAACCAGGCACAACAGAGCTCCTCCTGGGAAACAGCTGGCCCCTATCTTCTGCTCTCGTTCTCCTTTATGTTGTATTGGCAACAATCCTCAGGTGGATTCTCTATGCCCAGAATCACACCAACTCAGTCCTCCTGGGCGTTCCTGCTCAGGCTGACCACAATAAGTCCACCACAATCCATCCCTGGTCAACTTGATGACCAGACACACTTATCTAAACCATAGTCTCTAGTGGCAGATTTGTAAAGCGTTAACATATCTTGGTCTATTCAGATTTACATTAACAATACAATTCTTATTACACTCATTCCCACATCAGAAACAAATATTCAAAGGATTGAGCATTGAGACGCTGATTACAAATAGGTGTCCAAAAGTTACAAATATACATACAAATATACAACTCCATTCTGTCTCTCTTGCTTGTTCTAAAACAATAGTTTACAAAGTACAATATACCAGTACAGTGTACCCACATCAAAAAATATGGCTTCAAATTTTAAAACTCTTTTGGTTTCTATTAACTTTAACAACAAAGCATGGTAACATTGAGAGATGCCCCAAAGGATCTCCTGCACCTCAAATACACCCTTCCCTTCTGGTCAAAGGCCTCAGGTCATTTTTCCATTGTCCTGTTTCTTCTCCACAACCATGTTCTCCTCTGTTCATGCTTGCAATCCACAGCTCCCCTCTGGCCAAATGCTTCAAGTCACTGTGCTGGCTCTCCGCTCTCAATTTCCAACATAGATCTGGCCAAAAGCCCTCAACAGTAACAACTATGCTGCTGTCCCAACAGCATACTGAACTGAAATTTTTCTGACACCCAGACAGTATCTCCAAACACAAGTAAAATGCAGACCGACCTCTGCCAAAGCACACATATACCACCTGGGATCCAGCAGCAATGCAGTCTTTCTCAACAGAGGCCTCCTGAGCCTCGTCCTAACCCGCAGCATTTCCAACAGTTACTCTGGTTTTCTACACTCTGACCAGAGTCTTCCATATAATAAATTTAGAGCACTCCAGGGCTGCCTCTTTGGCTGGTCTCTCAAAACCTTTCCAAATTAATTTCAAAGGCTCTTAAGACATATGGTCAGGCAACATCACAGCAAGGACCCTATTTCTCCAGTACCTGCTTCTGTATTAGTTACCTTTCTAGAGTCAATGGTTTGCAAGACAGCTTATTTAATACAGGACATTTACACATTACAACATTCACACACACAAGCCAAATGCAGGAAGAGTGCAGAATAGCTACCTAGGCACTGGAGACCCGAAAGATCCAGTCAAGGGTTGGGAGCCCATAGCACTGTCTCATGTATGTCTGCATCTGCACCAAAAGTCTGAAGAAATCTATACTAGAGCCAGGGTATGACACTCACAGTGGAGATGAAGACCAGAGCTTCCCCGAAGCAAACAGCAGCCATCCCAGACGACAGCAAGGCCCCGAGCTCCTTCTGTGATGAGGACAGCCAAGTTCCCTTCTGGAGAACCAGCCACAACAGAGCTTCTCCTGGGAAGCAGCGGGCCCCTATCTTCTGCCCCCGTTCTCCTTTATGTTGTGTCAGCAACAATTCTCAGGTGGATCCTCTATGCCCCGAATCACACCAACTCAGTACAGCTGGGCGTTCCTGCGCAAGCTGACCACAATGAGTCCACCACAACCATCCCCAGGGGCTCTTAGGGGCTCCTCCCCAAACTCTTATGAGGCCTAGGGTCTGATAGGACTGGACTGCCAGGTACTGACCATGCTCCTGAGATCCTTCAGGACTATAAACTGGGAAGAAGGGGCTCCCTCTCAGATAGCTAATTGGTAGCCTGGATATGGAGCAACAGGGAGTTGGCCTGCCATAGTGAGGGTGACTGGTCTGATGTCATCTGGCAAGCTAAACATGACCCATGACCCAGCAATGCCATCTGAGGCAGGCCTGCCCAAGAAGGACTCATGCCCATGTGCTCAAGAGCAGGCCAGAATGTTCCTGCCAGCCTGTACAGAATGGTCTAGCCAGCACCCACCCAAACATCTCCTCATTCCCTCTGAGGCATAGGCAGAGAGGTGAGTTCATATCACAGAGCACACATGGTCACCAGGAAGAACCAGTCTATGTAGGATCCCATTTAGATGAAGGTCAGAACAGGCCAGCCTCAGCTCTGCTGCTGAGGGATCCCTATAAGACAGGACACAAAGCATGCCTAGAAATGACTGTGACCAAGGTGGGGGCTGTGGTCACTCAGGAGGCCAGGGGCAGGGGTTGGCTAGGGACTAGGGTCTTCTGGAGAGCTGCCAGTGTCCTGGTTCTTGATCAGGGTGTTTGCTTAAACTTTGCAGTCAGAGTTTATTCACATATGACTGTTTTTTTGTTTTTTTTTTCAGGTCTGGGGATTGAACTCATAGTCTTTGCACTGAGCTACAGCCTCCCTTTTTTATTTTAAAGACAGGGTCTCATTAAGTCACTCAGTTGCCAAGGCTGGGCTTGAACATGTGATCCTCCTGCCTCAATCTCCTAGAGTTCTGGAATTACAGGCATGCACCATCAAAGCTGGCTTCACAATAAATTTTTTAAAAATATTTTAATGAAGCCAGGGACAGTGGCACATACCTGTAATCTGAGCACTCTGCGAGGCTGACCAGGAAGACTGTTAATTTTGAGTGAGCCTAGGCAGCAAGACTCTTTCAAAATAAAAAATAAAATGGGCTGGGGATGTAGCTCAGTGGTAGAGTGCCCCTGAGTTCAATCCCTAGTACCTCAAAAATATTTTTTTAATGAAAGTGTGTCAGAAAGTAGGTTAGTGATTGCCTAGGGGTGGGAAGATTGGGGCTTCCATACTGATGACTAAAGAGTTCAGGATTTCCTACTGGAATGATGAAATGTTATAAAATTGATTGTGAGGAAGGCTGTACAACTATGAATACATGAAAAACCACTAAACTGTACAGTATTCAAATTATTTCTCATCAAGTTGTTTCAAAAGAGACCAAAGGAAAAGATAGAACACAGGCTTGAATTTGGGTGTGTTCCCCTCTTGCTGTGTGACCTCAGGTGAACTCAGGGACCTCTATGAGTCCAAAAGTACTCAAACACATCCCTGTAGCCACAGGACCAGAGAACTGGGACACTGAATCGCTCCACAAGCGCAGTCTCCCAAGCTTTGTTCCCACTGCCCTTCCTTGCACAGGCAGTGGGAAATGGACCCTGAGGAATGGGGTGAGGCCCCAGCCCAGTGTTAGTCCCTGCTCCACTGCACGGGGTACCAGCTGGTCCCGGTTTCCACTGGGCCAGCATCATCTTCCAGCGGCTTCTGCACAGCGGCTTGGGAGGGGCAGACAGGAGGTCCTGCTCAGCCCAGTGGTGGCACTGCTCCCATCTACAGGCTCAGAGGGCCAGGGACAGAGAGACCTCGACTCCTGGGCCTGCTGACAGGTGCTGCCATCCATACCTGGCCTGCACTGGGCAGCTGCTCACTGTGACATAGGTGACAGATGAAAACAGCACTCAGGTTTGCTTACCTCCCTCGAACCCTATGTGGCGACTAAAGAAAAATCTGTTTCATTCCAAAGAGAACCCAGAGCCTCTTCCTACAGGAAAAAGTGAAGTCAGTCACTGTAGTCACAAGGGCCCAGTCGAGGGCGTGCTGGGTGGCAGCTATTTGCACATGTGGCCATGTTCTGCAGCGTCTTCCCTCCCGCCCACTCTAGTCCCACCAGCAGATGCCCTGCTGTCCTCACTGGGCAGCCCGTGCAGGGAAGCTGAAATCCTGGGTGGCTACAGGTGGAAAGGCCCCCTCCAGCACCCAGGTCCCAGCTCAGTTCAGGAAAAAGGGAGCATCTGAAACTCAGCCAGCCTCAAGCCACTGGGATCCTGGTCAGAAAACTTTTGCTCTGGAGTCCAGAGGGCAAAGACCACGTTGAGCTCAAAACATCTTCTAACCTTGAGAACACAGTAGGGGAAGATTCCAAGATGAACCATTCTGGGATCAGGCTCAGCCTAAGCTTCGTGTAGCTGGTTTATTTACATAGTTAGCAGAGAATTCAAGGACTGGCACCTTCAATTTGTGCTTAAGAGAAAGGGTGTTGACTGGACTGGGGACCAGAGCAAAAGGAATGTGGAGTGCTACACCGCCCAGTTTATGGCTGGTTCCCAGGAAGGCTCAGTGGGGATACTCAGAGGTATGAAGACTGACATGCCGATGGCTACTTCTCCCCCACTGGGGACAGAGAGGACTCTCCAGAATGGGCAGAATGTCCCTTCCATGCGTATGACAAGATGAGAGGAACCCAGGCCCAGCCCCAGTGCCCAGGGAAGATGAAGCCTGCCCTGAGGAGGAAAAAGGGAAGGGGCAGAAGTGCCTGGCAATGGTGGGCAGCAGTCCTCTCAGACAAGTCCTAGCCATTCAGAGCCCTGCCTGACCCCGAGGCAAAGCCCACGACAAGCGGCAACTATGGCTGTGCTACAGATCCGACCACAGAGCAGGGTATTCCCAGTGGGGAAAGTAGTGGCCAAAGCACTTTGCCATGGAGGAGTGGCGGGGCTCTGGTCAAGTCCCTGGAGCTCTCATCTGGTGGCCTTAGGTAAGGCTCAGCAATCTCATCCAAAAGGCCTGTCCCAGAGAGAAGCCAGCACCAGTGGGTCTGTGGACTCACTGAGACCACAAGGACTCGCACTAGTGGGCACAGGGACATTATAGAGAAAGTACTCTTGTCCCGGGCTTAGCAGCGGGGATGCTCCATGGTTGGGGGGAACCTCAAGGAGCCCAGGGGATCACTGTCTGGCCTTGGAGCCAGGTTCTGCTGGCATGCCTAATGTGCCAGACACCCTAGGAGCAGGGCAGATGCAGAGACCACTCAGGCCCTTACCTGTCAGCCAGGTGTGTCTGTGCCTCAGCTGGGCTGGACTTTCAAACAGAGCAGATGTGAGGAAAGAGCTTTGTGCTTTTCTGTGCCCAGCTCCAGAGCAGCCCTACTGGAATGGGGACAGCTGCACCTACCATCTGTCCAGAACCTCTCTTACCTCAGAATGGGACATGACCACAGCCCCTTGACAATGCTCCAGGGCCCTCCTGCCAGGGGACGGAGCCCTCTGTGGGGCAGGCCCTCCAAAACCCACTTCCCAAGCTGAACCGTTCTGGGATCAGGCTCAGTCTAGTGCTTCAGTGTTGTTTTGGCCATGCTGTGATAATAGCAGGAAGAGGGCACAGACACGTAACTGGGAGAGCTCCTAGCTCACCAGTGGGCCCAGACTACACACTCCAGTAGCACCTTGCTCTCTCAGATGACTAATGACTGCCTTGGAAACACAACTGTATGCAGGTGTGTTCGAAGCTTGTGGGCAGCAGCTGAGGGGTTAGTCTGCAGCAGTGCCAGTGGGGGGCTCTAAGGCTGGCCCCCTCCCTTTCTTATGCCAGCCCCACTCAGTGGGCCAGACAGCTCAGTATACCTGTCCTGCCAACTTCACACCAGTGTGAGTGCTGGGTCACTTATCACATGGCCAACTGCTACTTGTGCCCTTACCCCTTCACTTCCCCAACTGGCCACCAACAGAGGTCAAGGCCCAGGAGGCCTTCCAATGCCTAGCTCACTCATCCAGTGGCCCTTGGGTCCTGCAAGGCCACTAAAGGCTACTTAGAGGACAGGCCCAGTACAGGGGTAAGGGCTTGCCTCAGTCCCAGACAAAACACGGTCCTTGCTGTGTGGGACTCTTATCTGCCAGAAGCAGAGACCATGCTGACCTCCACACCCAGTGCTGCCTGCCCAAAGATGCCAAGAGGGGCAAGGAGCTTGGGTGGGGGAGGGCGAGCCCTGGGAAGGATGAGGTGGGTGCTGCCAGAAGGTCAGGTAGAGGCATTTTGTATAGTGAAAGGGCTCTGGCACAGGCTTTGGGCTGCCCACTGGCCTAAAGTAGTCGCATATGGCAGGGGGCACCACACAGGGTGCCACAGTGGACTCTGGATTCCCTGCCCCAACTCAGTGAGGTCCATCAAGGCCAGGGAGCACATGGCTGGCTCTGTAGCCTGCTGTCCAAACCATGCAGTGCACAGGTCCCATGAGGGTGCAGCCATACGCCAAGAGTGCCATCTGGAGGGAGAAAGAGGTGGTGCAGGGACAAGGCCAACTCCAGCCACAGAGGCAAGCTAACATTTTCTAGCAGAGACACTAATAAAAAGTAGAGTAACAGGTGAAATGAACATACAGTGTTGACATTTCAAACAACATTAATATAGAAAATTACTGATGAGCTCGGTCACAATCTATTTCCTACTTGGTCTCTGTAACCTGGCATCCAGTTCACCCTTTCAGCATATCCATTTAGACCAGCTGCATTTCAAGCACTCTGTTGCCACCTGAAGCTTGTGGCCACCATAGGATAGAAAGGCTCTACAGAGTCACCACTGACTGCTCCTTGCCTGGGAGCAACTGCAAGGTTAGACTCTGCAACTTTGAGGCAAAGGAGGCTAGGGACCTTGAGGCCTTGCTACAGTCTGAATGTGCCTCCCAAAATTCAGGTCTGGGAAACTGTTCCCAATGCAACAGTGTGGGGAGGTAGGCCTTTTGGAAGGTGTTTTGTAATACAGATTAATGCCATTATTAAAAGGACTTCTCTCTTAGGCCACGAGAGGACACAACATCTCCTTCTGGAGGACACAGCAACAAGGTGTCATCTAGGAGCCAGAAAAAGAACCTGCTGGCACCATGGTTTGGACTTCTCAGGCTCAAGAACTGTGAGAGAACATACTTCTCTTCTTTATAAATTACCAAGCTTTGGTATTCTGTCATAGCAGTGCAAAGACAGGGTCCCGGGCCGGCCTATCAGGGAGAATATGTCTGTGAGCTTGAGAATGGAGTCTTCCTTATTCCCACAGACCAGATATAACTAGGGGAGGCAGGAGACTGCCCACTTTAGGGCCTGGGAAAGAAAAATGGTCTGTATTTAGGTGTGATGGGGCTTCAAAGGGGGCTTTACTCCGAGAAGGTGCAGAAGATGACTGGAAGGGACTGACCCCAGACTCCAAGTGTTCACTTATAACCCCAAACCCACAGGTCCCTTGTGTGCCTCACCCAGAAGAGACCCCAGAGCAAGAGTCAGGCTTCTAATCAATTCTGACCTTGCCCAAGCAGGTCACTCAGTTAAAACATGACTGATCTCCCTGAGCCCAAACCCAGGTCCCCCGGGTGACCATGTTTTAACCAAAACCCAGCAAAACTATACTCTCTCTGAAGGGTCACAATCAGATCCATTTAGCATAGACAGAGCAATGCTCTGACGTCTAACAGTCTCAAGGGCCAAGTGAACCAAAGTCTGGGAAACTTCACATACCCACAAGTGTCGACCCTCAGCAGGTACCCACAGTGACCTGCTCAGGACCGGGCAGATTTCAGACCCAGCAAACAGAACTCAAGCTGTGTTTCCAGATGGAGGTCCCATTCCTGGGCATCTCTGACAATGGTCTGTTGTCTCCAGGTTCTCTGCCTCCCATGGACTGGAGAAGGCAGAGCAAAAGGAGAAGGAGGATGGCCAGGATGGCTGAGGGCCACCACCTCTCGCCTCCACCACAGTGAAGGCTCTGAGCACACTGCCAAAAGAAGCACAGGAAAATTTACCCCAGCTCCTGGGCAGACAGCACCTAAGACAGTTTTCATTTTTTTATTTTTGTACTTCACACCTGTTCATGTTTCAAAACCCAGGTCCTGTATCAAGATTCTGCCTTACCACTGGACATCAAGCCAGGAAGAAATGTGCTTTCTGCTAGAAAGGTCCATCAGACCTCTCCTTAGAAGTCAGTCACAGGCAAGGCAGTTGATGTCCACATAACCGCATGTTATAGTTTAGAGCTAAAATGTCTCCCAGGTGTCTGTGTGTTCAGAGGGTGCCTGGATCATGGGGGCACTGTGCTCATCAGCAGATTCATCTACCGATGAGTTCACAGTTGAAAATGCTGTGAGGAGGCAGAGTCTAGCTTGAAGAGGCAGGTACACTGGGGGCGTGACCTAGAAGGGTGTATTCTCTGCTTCTGACCACCATGGAGCGAACAGATTTCCTCCGCCAGGTCCTTCCACTATCCTTCTCTGCTTTGGAGTTAGCCAACCAAGAATTGAAACTGTGAGCCAAAATAAACTCATCCATAGGAACTGCCTTCTGCCTATGTGCAAAGTCAGCTCTCCCTTGGAATGCTGGCCATATAACAAAACAAAACAACCAAAAACAATTAAAAATTAAATAACCCTCTCTTTCAGGTTGTGGGTGTTGGGTATTTTGTCCCAGCAATGGTAAACTGACTGAGATACTCCTCAGGTATTTGGAAAGAAATGCCTCTTTGTTTTGAAAAACAAAAAAAATGGCAACATGGTCTCCCTGGGACTCTATGGAGAAAAGTAGACAAATGACCCAGCCACAGGTACTGACCTGAACTTGCCGGTGCGCACCTGCAGCGCTCTCATTCCACACCGCTGGGCACCGCCGACGTCGACCACAATATCATCCCCAATCATAATGGCCTGTCGGGGCAGTGAAATATGCTCAGAAGTAATGTCAGGAGAATTTTATTCCTGTGCTCCTTCATCTTTTTTGACATAATAAACTGCTTGATTTGATGTTTAAAGCCACTATCACATGAATTAAACAAGATAATATTGTCACTGTATTGATTAAAAGTCAACCCACCTTGAATATATCTCCTGCTGCCCCCTTGGGCTGTGGCTCTGAATGGTATATATTTGCACAATTTGAAATCAATCAACAGGCATCAAAATGATTTGGTGCACCAAGGACAAGTGGGGACGCTGAGCACCCAGCCTTTATCTGAACTGGGCTGTACTTTACCTAATGCTAAATACTCTCTAGCCTGGTGATTCTGCAAGCCCTTGGTTCTGTGAAAGCTGATTAAATCCCTGACAAATATTTGTAATCTAGAGTTTAAAATGCTTTGCTTTCAATTGTGAAGATATTATGGGTCAAAACCAAAATAATACACAACAGCAAAATACACAGAGAGGAAATGCTCATAGTCTGGATAGCATTTCAAAAGCAGCCTCAGGATAGGCTCTGCTGGTTGAAGCAACCAGAAACCAGACAAACTCTTTCGAGCCAGTGGTTTTCAAGACATTAACCAAAGATGGACAGTGATTTCTATGACACAGGAGAGGGGAGCCCTGGGATTGGTCCAACTTACTACCTTCACAGTTTCCAGACTGCAGATAAAGGAGGATACTACACACTGAGACATGTCCCCTGAAGTCCACATTGAAGTCCTAACCTCCAATGTGACTGTATTTGGAGACTGGGCCTCTAAGGAGGTAATTAAGGTTACAAAGAGGTCACAATAGTGGGTCCCTGACCTAATGGGGCAGGGGTCCTTGTTAGAGGAGGAAGAGATGCCATTGCTCTCTCTACATGAGCACAGAGGAAAGGCCATGTGAGGCCACAGCAAGAAGGCAGCCACTAAACTCTGGATACAGTTTGTTCCCCAAAGGGCTCATGTGCTGGAAGCTTGGTCCCCAGCACAGTGGTGCTGAAGTGGTAGAATCTGTAAGAGGCAGGGCCTAGAAAGAGGTACTTGGGTCACCCTAGGAAAGGTTCCACTCTGGGTAGGCACTGAGGCTGGTTTCATGGAGTAAGTCAGGGGAAAAGAGCGGGTTGTTATACAGCGAGACTATTCCAAAGTGCTTAGCCCCTTCTGTACACAGCTGCTTCCCTTTCTGCTTCACCACTGCATTGTGATGCAGCCAAGGCGCCTTCCTCAAAGGCCGAAGAGATGGGGCTGCCAAATCTTTGACTTTCAGCCTTCAAAACTGTGAGCCAAATAAGCTTGTTTATAAAGTGCCCCATGTTAGGTATTCTGTTACAGCAACACAAAACTGACTAAGACAACCACCTTCTACAAGCCATTAACAGCACCTTCACCAGAAACTGAATTAGTTGACCCCTTGATCTGAGAATTCCAACCCCCAGAACTGTGAGAATGTAAATTCTGTTGTTTACCTTAGCCTGTCTATTATTTTCTTAGTCATTATGAGCTGACTAATACAGAGGGAACCCTTGAGTGGAGCAGCAGACACCCTGTAGTACTAGTTAGCTTTGTGTTGCTGGGACAAAGTACCTGGCATACCTTAAAGGCAGACTATGCCTCACAGTTTCAGAGGTTTCAGCTAATGCTTGGCTGGGTCCAAGGGAGAAACATTATGGCAGAGGAAAGCTGCTTATCCCATGGAAGCAGAAAGAGAAAAAGAGTCAGACATAGAGGAAGGGGCTGGGGACAGGACAGACCTTTCAAAAGCACACCCCCAGTGACCTGCTTCCTCCTAATAGTTATGAAGTCATCAATGGATCAATCCACTGAGAAAGTTAGTGCCCTCATGATACAGTCACCTCTCAAGGCCCCACCTCTGAACACTGCTGCACTGGGGATCAAGACCTCAATACACAAGTCTTTGGGGGACACTGTGTATCTAAACCATAATGCCCCTCAAATGAGGCGATGAAGCCAAGATTCTGGGGAAACCAAGGCAGCATGAGTCCACAAGAGAAAGGGTCAGACAGAACTGCACAGAGAGAACTGGTGGGGTACAGAAAGGGTCCCCTCAGGTACCCAGTAAATTACTGATCAACACAATTGAGTAAGGAAATGCCCAAGGCCTAGGAAAGAAGCGCACACAAAAAAATCAAAGAAATAGAGCCTTGACCTCATCCAGGGTTGAACCACATTTGATTAAAAAATTATCAGGCATGCAACAAAGGAACAGAATCACGACAAAGGAGAAAAATCTATCAGCCAAAACGAATCCTGAACAGACACAGATCTGAGAATTAGCAGATAAGAGCGTTACATCAGTTCTTATAATGGTACTCTCTCTGTTCCAAAAGTTAAATAGAGAAGTGCAAGATAGAAGATCCAAATCAATCCTCTAGAGATGAAAACTATACTGCCAGGATTTTAAAAATACATTAGGTGAGATGGATAGCAGAGTAGACATGGCAGAGGAAAAGACCAATAAAATTGGAAATGCACCAATAGAAAATATCCAAAGTGAAAGAGAGAAAAAATAATTTAAAAAAAATGAATAGAGCATCACTGAACTAGGCACTACTTCAAGGGACCTAGTCTATATGTTAATTGGAGTCCCTGAAAGTGAGATGAGAGAGAAGACAAAGACATATGAAGAAATAATAGCTGAAACATTTAAAAACTCAACAAAAATTATAAATCCACAGATCCAAAATCCTAATGAACACCAGAAAACCTCATCAAGGCACATGATAGTCAAACTGCTCAAAATGGATGATGAGCCAGACACAGTGACACATGCCTAGAATCCCAGCTACCCAGGAGGCTAGAGTAGGACTGAGAAGTCTAGTCTCACCTGGGCAACTCAGCAAGACTGGCTCAAAATAAAAAATAAAGGGGTGGGAGGGGAGTGGGAGAATGGGACGTAATAAGGATTAAAATGCAATATGTATATTACTAACTCCCCATGATGAATTTACTCATTATGTGTCACAAACATGTACTAACAGAAAAATAAAAAATTAAAAATAAAAGAGCTAGGAATATAGTTTAGGGGTAGAGCACTTACCTAGCAATGTGTGTGGTTCTGAGTTCAACCCCCATCCTTGAGGGGAAATATATATATGGCGGGAAGAAAAGAGGGAGGGGAGAGAAGAAAGGAGAAAGGAGAGAGAGAGGAAGTGGGAGAGGGACAGAGAAAGAGAGGGAGAGGGAAAAGGAGAGGGGGAGAGAGAGAGAGAGAGGCTGATGACAAGGGAAAAAATTTTAAAACAGCAGGTAGGGGTGTTATATACAGAAAAACAAAGATATGAGATTTGTTGGAAACAATACATGTAAGAAGACTGGGGTGTTCACCATCTTTAAAGTACCGAAAGAAAAAAAAAACTACCCATCTAGAATCCTATATTGAGTAAAAATATCTTTCAAAAAGTACTGGTGAAATAAAGATGTTTCAAACATCCAAAGCTGTAAGAGTCCACCTTACAAGAAATGCAGAAGGAAGTCCTTAGGTAAAAAGAATACGATATGAGAAGGAAATGTGGATCCAACAGAGAGCCCCCGCCGTGGTAACTCATGGCTGTTGCTTCCCTCCTTCTGGCCACTTTCTGCAGGCTGTCCAGATGCAGCTCAGGTGACACCACTTGTCCTCAACCCCAGGCTGGGTTATGAGGCTCCCCCAAAGCACTCCGTGCTTGCCCTAGTTTGCTGCCAACACACTGCATTATAACAGACCCCACTTGTCACTCTCCTCCTGAAATGCATGAGCCTGGTGAGGGCAGAGAATCTTGGGCTGATGAGTGGTGATTACCTGGTGATCACGGAGTGGATCATGTTCTGAATCAAGGCACACTGTCTAAGCTGGAGACCGCATGCCGCACAAGCAATATGACTCATCACTGATCACCCACCAGTGAAGAGTGGGGAATGGAATAATCCACTTCCGTGTTGCCAAGGCCTTAATCATTTGTGGGTCTTCTTTTACTCTATTCACCTGTATTATTAATATTATTGATTAAATTTATTCATATCTTTCTATATAAATCCATATATTTTTGAAGAAAAAAACAGCCACTCTCACTCCCCTACCATAAGCATCTAATTAGAAGCTTTCAGGAGGTTCTGCTGGTGGAAGGTTGGCTAGCACATTACACATCAATCATGCTGCAGATCTGCTCTCAAAACCAATCAGGAATGTCCTTCATCATGGTCAGACTGAGAAACCAGATCCCCATGACACAGTGAGTACCCGATACTGATGGGGACAGAAGCTTTAAAACTGACAGGTGCTCCACAAGCTTCCACTCTGAATGCAGATGCTAAGCAGGGTTAACCAATGAGCAAACACCCTAACCAACATCAAGAAAAAAACAAAACAATGATCATGAAGTGTTCACAAGACAGGGAAATCTTAATTGATTGTGGGCCCATCCATTTTAGCTTGACCTATGAGGACAGGGTCCAAATGGAATTTGCTTTGCACCTGGGGGATGGAAATGAAAGCAGAATGGACAGACAGAGCTCCAGGCTCAGACTGGCTGAGGCAGAAAGGCCAGAATTCCAGTTCTGTTGTCTGCTAGCTATGTGATCTGGGGCAAGCCTCTACCTCAATCTGTAAAATGTGTGTAATGGGTGTGATGCTTAAATAAAATCATACATGTTAAGTATCTACCACAGTACCTGGATAATCAGTTATCTAAACACATTGAAAGGAAAAATACTAGGACATGTTTTGTTGACAAAACTCTATTAGGATAATGCTGGAGACTGTCCACACACTTCAGACAGATACTCTTCGCTCCAGATACTTGGCAACTTGGTATTGAGCCCTGTGTGGGCCGTGGTGTGGGGCCAGGAGGTGGGGACAAGTGTGAGTCAGACAGACATGGTCCCCATTCTTGTGGAGCTGACAGTCTAGTGCTGAAAAGAGACAATCAGATGATTTCATAGACATATAATGAGGCCTGTGATAAAGCACAGGAGGTTGTAAGGCCTGACCTATTGAGCTTCATGGATGGCCTCCCAGGGGAGGTGATGTTTTGAGCTTTGCGCTGAAGGGAAAGAGTGGTCAACCAAGTTGGGAGAGGGCACAGAGCAGGGATGGGAGCTCTCCTAAGGGGACACCGTATATGTGCTAACTACCTGTCCACTCACCATTCACCAGGGCAGGCCATGCGCTGAACTCCAGAAAGCACAGGTGGATAAGCCTGAAGCCACTGTCCTCGCAAACACAACTGGAAGAGCCCTAGAAGCTGTGGAGAAGTGGAAAGGCAGAGCCGGTGCTGCCCCACAGCCAGTGAGGTGGTCAGGCTAAATGAGAGCTTTGCTGACAATCAGCCTAGGCTCCTCATCTGATGACCCACAAGCAGAGAAGCCAGGGAGACGGTGGCATTGGAAGAAAGCTGCAAGGTAACTGGTGTCTGCTGATGCACCAAGTCACTGTGAGAGAGGTGAGGAACTTGCACTAAGTTGCAATTCTTCCCAGTGAATATTCTGTACTTCATATGTCTCACTGATTTTCCCTGCTCTTCCCTCCACCCATGGCCATGTTTCCCAAAGGATGCTACATGTTCCAGTGGTAGACTATTTAATTACAGATAGAACAAGGCCATAAATATCTTAATGCAATTATGTGCTATTTATTTTTATGTCAATTATGGTAAGCAAGAAATTCTGGCCTTCCATTTATAGTAATGATCAAAAGTTCCTTTAAAAATACATTTTTTTTAAATACATTTATTTGAGCAAAAAAAAAAAGCTTAAAGAAACTTTAAATAAATAACAGAGCCAGTGGCAAGTACCTAGATACAGTAAAATCTAGAATTTTTTTCTAGGATGACTGGTGTTGGAAGAACTCTGCCAAGCACAAATGAGTAGGATTTTTTGTGACTACTAAACTTCCGCACAGTTATCTGGAAATCATCAAATTACTGAGGAAGGACTGGCCAGTGGCACCTGAGCTCCTGTGAAACTGGGACTGCTGGGCAACTTGTGGGGTGCAGCCTTGGATGTACTCTAATTCACCATTTCCAAGGACTTTTCCTGAAATCATCATGTCAGCCTATAAACATCCAGTGTGGGTACAAAATAAATGTGATGAATGTAACCATTATATGTAAAATGTACCAATACATGTTCTTGGTTTAAAATAAAATAAATTAAAAAACAAAAAAACATCCAATGTGCTCCAACTCAGCACTGTGTTCTCCACTGCCAGAGCCCAGGGACCACTGTGCCAGTGGGTTCCTTGGAAATGAAATGAACCTTTCACATGTTATGTCAAGCCTAACACTTTCCATGCTCTGGTAAAAATCAGTTATGTATGTGCACATGTAGACAACCAAATTCCCTCCCAGAGGGAAATGCAGAACTCCCTGAGCAGGGCATTTGTTGATGTGGCCAGAGAGAAGGAATGAGAAAAAACTGGTCCCTGGAGGAAGAGCTGTCATTCAGGGAAAACACTGTGATTCAGCTTGAAAAACCAATGCCTACAACAAGGCAGAGCCCCGGGGTGCTGCAGGGAGCTTCCCTGTGAGGGTGGCAGGGAGCAGGGGCCAGGATGTGGGGAGCCAGGGGTGTGCAGCTGCATGGAGCAGCGATCCCTGTCTGGGCCAGCTTGTGGGCTCTGCATACCAAAATGTGCTCTGGACCCTGGGGAATTCACAGATTTACTATCGGTGAAGGGCAATAATCACGCCAGGAGGAGCAATTATTGCCAAATCATTTAGGATTTAAAAAATCATTGGCAAGAAGATGGAGGTCAAGAGGTGTGCTGTCAGGGGAAATAAAAAAAAAAAAACTCTACCTGACAGGCTTGGATTTCACTTCCTTTCTGACTGTGATATGGTAGAGGGGAGACAGAGACACAAACCGAAAGGTCAGACTGCCACAGAACCTGAAAATCCAGAGCATTGTAGGGAGACATCACAGTCCCTGAGGCAGGCTTCTGGGTCTGGGTTCAAAAGGCAGACTCATCCATTCTTCTTAAATACTGTCTGCCTGCTGGGTCACTTTACCATTGTAGGTGGAAGAAGAAGAACCTACTTTAATGAGTAGCACTGTTTTAGAGGACAGACTTCCAGGGCCAAGTGCTTCCCAAGAAAGCTGACCTTTCATGAATTGTTTAGCTATCCCAGAACTCTCCTGAGTGAAGTATTTCTCCCTGTCACAGGGCAGGAAACATCAGGGAGGAATGGGAATGGACGAGGGGCTAAATCCCTGTAGTGCAGCCCTAGGAGCACACACCCTACAAGGAGAGGTCTGAAGATGACATTGAGACCTTCACCTCCAGGTTCTCTCAGAAACCTGGAGACTGGAGGTGCAGCTCAGAGGTAGGGGGCTTTGCCTAGTGTGTGCAAGATGTTAGTAGGTTCAATCCCCAGTGCTGCAGAGAGAGACAGACAGAGAGAGAGAGAGAGAGAGAAAAAAGGAGAGAGATAGAGATAGAGTTCCACTTGTTGATTCTTGCTATTATTTCTTCTGCTGTTGGAGTCTTATTTAAGAAGACTTTAAAAAAATCAATGGCTTTATACACTAATAGTGGACTAATTCAGAAAAAAATCAAAAAAACAATTCCACTCACAACAGCCTCAAATAAAATAAAATACTAGAGATCAATCCATCCCAGGAGGTACCACAGACTTCTACAATGAAAATTTCAGAACACTGAAGAAAGAAATTGAAGAAGACAAAAGAAGATGGAAAGGCCTTCCATGTTCATGGATTGGCAAAGTTAATATTGTCAAAATGGCCATACTACCAAAAGTGATCTACAGATTCAATGCAATCCCCATTAAAATACCAATGACATTCTTCACAGAACTAGAAAAAACAACCCTAAAATTCATACATACACATGAAAGACCCAGAATAGCCAAAGCAATCTTAAGCCAAAAGAACAGTGCTACAGGAATCACAATATCCAATTTCAAATCGTACTACAGAGCCACAGTAACAAAAACAGCATGGTCCTGGTACAACAACAGACAATAGACAAATGGAATAGAATAGAGGATACAGAAACAAACCTACACAACTACAGCCATGTGCTTCTGGACAAAGAAGCTAAAAACATACACTGGAGAAAAGACAGCATCGTTAACAAATGGTGTTGGGAAACTCAGAGAAGATTCAAACTTGATCCTTATCACTCGCCATAACAAAATCAATTCAAAATGCATCAAAGACCTAGGTATAAGGCATAAAACTTTGAAACCTCAAAAGAAGACAAAGGGGGCTGGGGATTTAGCTCAGTGATTAGAGTGCTTGCCTGGCAAGCACAAGGGCCTGAGTTCGATCCCCAGCACCGGAAAAAAAAAAAAAAAAGACAAAGGGGAAATGAAGTAAAAAAACTCATTTTCTTTTTAAAATTAAAATAAAATTTTTTGGCATTGCTGGAGCTTGAACCCAGGCCCTTGCTAGGCAGTGCTCTATCACTGAACGACATCCTGAGCCTTTTTCAATTGTGAAACAAGATCTGGATAAATTGCCCAGACTGGCCTTGAACTCGTGATCTCCTGCCTCAGCCTCACAGATGTAGCTGGGATTATAGGCATACACCACCACACCTAGTATACGCCCTCTTTTTTTTTTTTTTTTTTAACTGTACTGAGGATTAAATCCTGGGCCTTTGCACTGAGCTACACCCCTAGTCCCTTTTTTTATTTTGAGACAGGATCTTGCTAAATTGCTAAATTAATCAGGCAGGGTTTAAACTTGTGATCCTCCTGCCTCAGCCTCCCAGAGTGCTGGAATTACAGGGGCATGCACCATGCCCAGCATTCTGCCCTAATTTTTAATAGATAAACCTGAGATCGAGAGTCCACAAAAATCACCACATCTGCTTACCCTCACCATCCATGATCTTGAGTAACTTTATTTCCTGTACTTTAGATTCTACCAACAACATATATTTTAATATTTTTTAAAGTAGAAAATGATGTTGTGCTTGTAAATATGCCTTTTCAAACTTCACTTATGAAAGTTAAAAAAATTCTGACATACCCAGGCCCTCCAAAGAGAACTGGGGAGTGGCAGAGAGCTGGAGGCAGGATGAAAGATAATGGTGGGGGTCCAGCTTCGCTTCTCATCAGCAGAAAAATCTGGGGTTTGATGCTCAACTTTTCTGTGACTACTCCTTTAATGCTGGTTTCACAGCTTGGGAATAAAGGCAGTACTGCTATACCCAGTGGGTGGAGGCCAGAGATGCTGCTAAGCATCCTCCAAAGCACAGGACAGTCCCATCACTGAATGATCAGGCCCTAAAACGCCAACAGTGACACATTTGAGAAATCCTGTCTTAACCTCCAGATGGGAATCCAAGTATCACTCAGGAGATTGGAATACAGATATCATTAATAAATGGTGACAATACCTAGGCACACATGGTAACCAAGTCACTCAGTGCACTCAGCTCCTTCCTCTCTAAGCCCCAGGCTCAAACCTGGGAAACTGGCCCCTCCACATGTCCACATGAAGGGCCCTCATTTCTGTTAAGCCTGCATAATCTGCAACCAGCTTGAACTGACAATTATGGAAAACTGTCCAAACTGGCTCACCATTTGGGCTTTTAGATGAATCCACATAACTACCCACTGACTCAGAAGCTTTAAGCATGAGAATTGGGCATTTTTAGAAGGAACCCTGAAGGTTTACTATTCCCTCCTGATTCCTGGACCCTGGAAAGGACCTGATCACCTCCAAGCAGTTTAAATTTCCAATCTATCAGAGTGATTCCAGCACTCTGTTATTTCTAGGCTGCTGAGGAAAGGTTAGAATGAAAATTGGATTCGGGAGCTATATCCATTCAAGTGCGGGCTGAAAGCTCCTCAGTAGCAGGAAGCGATGTGGGTCTCAGGAAGAAGCCGTTGCCAAGGGAATGATGGGTGATAACTTCATTGATTAGAGCAGCTTGAGAAATTCAAGGTTCGCCACAGCCTGGCACTCAGGCAGCCAGACAGCTCCTCATGGGTATTTTTTATTAGAAATAAGGAAGCAGGAAGAGAAAATAATAACAAGCTCACAGATAAGACTCAGTTCATCTGAAATGGCCTTATTTTGAAATGCTGCTTTTAAATGTCTACACATCTGAGACTCAAGTAACATTAATAAGCATTTCAGCAAAACAGCAGGCTGGGAGAGCTAAGAAAGTACAATTGCTACTTAACTGTCTGTCAAGGGGAGAGCAGAATTGTCACTTGAGAGTGGAAGAGGGATGATAATGTAGGAGGTAAACAAGGTACAGCTCTGCCGTGTGTGCCACAGCCATTGCAGAAAATGACTCCTTAGCTGCCCAGGGCCACAGATGTGCATGAGGCACTGGCCAGCTGTAGTGACCAAACCAAACAACCACAGTGATTGGCCAGAGACCCAACCACCTCCGTTCCCCTGTGCCGAACCCTACCACCTCGGCATCCACAAACAAGCAAGCTGAGTTCGCCAGACCCCTACGAGGGCAGTTTCTCTCCCAGAATGAGAAAGATGCTGACTGTAAACATAACTGAAAAAAATGCCATAAAGAAGAAAAAGGAGTGAAGAAGTCACCCAAGATGGACTATGCAAATAAAACCAAACATTACTGTCTGGATGCTCGGTTCCTTCTGGTCTTATTTTCCAGGCAGCAGCAGGGTTTTGTGCTATTGGTGCTGTCTAGGGAGACAGGGTACTGAGATGGTTGTGATCATACTACTAAATATTTTTAAATGCCAGGATGTTTTTGGTTGTTTGTTTTGGTGCTGAGGATTAAACTCAGGACCTTGTGCAGAGTAAGCACAGGCTCTACCACTGAATTATACCCAAGTGTCTAAATACTGGATTTTAAGATTACATTAACCTTTCTCCCACTCTTTAACAAGTTATCTAAGAAATTTATTTTGTTTTGCCAGGTGTGGTGATGTATGCCTGTAATTCCAGCACTCAGGAGGCTAAGGCAGGAAGATCACTGTGAATTTGAGGCCGGTCTGGGCTACATATTGAGTTCAAGGTTGAATTGGCCTGAACTACATAAGCAGGAGCCCGTCTCAAAAAAAATAAAGAAAGAACTTAAGCTGTTCTAATTTCATCCTACCAGTAGGATATAAGTATACACAGAGTTGTTTATATTTAAAAAATGGAAAACAAGGCATGGTAGTACATGCTTGTAATCCCAGCACTTAAAAGGCTGAGGTAGGAGAACTGTCAGGAGTTCAAGGCCAGGCTGGGCTACACAGAGTTCAAGAACAGCTGAACTACATAGTGAGACCCTGTCTCAAAAAAAACAGAAAGCTAAGCCACCATATTTATAAAAATAGCTCCATAGCTCCCTATGAGAGATGGATAGGGGCAGGATGAAGGAGGAGCACAGAAGTTACACTGCTCGGAATATGTCTTGTCTCATGGGTTTTGACATGGAAACCACATAAGTATTTTACATAATTATGATGCAAATTTAAATGTTGATAAAACAATTCCCTAAGAATTAAAAATAAAGCGAGTCAAGAAGATCTGATTGAGGGAATACTATGCAGAAAGGCATCATTCCCTGAAGCTTTAAAATATATTTTGGCCATAAATCTCTACAGGGAATTTTCTTTTTTTTTTTTTTTTTTTTTTTTTTGTGGTACCGGGGATCGAACTCAGGCCCTTGTGCTTGCAAGGCAAGCACTCTAATCACTGAGCTAAATCCCCAGCCCCTTCTACAGGGAATTTTCTACAAGGGGGAAAAGAACTGTCACAAGAACCCTTCCTTATGCCACCGTTTCAACACATGATGTGATTAGTGTCACGTCACTGAGGATGGCTATACAGTGCGTGGTGGGTGGTGTGGCAATCACTATGCTGTGCTAGCACTGGCGGTGGTGGCAGGAATGGTGGGGTGTGGCTTCTTTCACCTAGCATGGTTTTGGGATTCAAGATTCATGTGTATAATAGGCTGAAGCAAAGCAAATGATTATGTCATATTCTTGGGAACTAAAGTTTCTATCAAGGAAAAGGGAAATACAGATAAGAGATTTAAAACAAACCCACAGGCCTGAATCTTAATTGGAAGCTTCAGGACAAACTCAGGATGTGCTTTGTATTCAAATATATATATGTTTTTGTGACTCTTGTTGATGAAAAAGGGCTAAAAATGATGAGACTAACCCAGTAGCAATAAAAATTGCTGATATCCCGATTATGGTTTCTCAGTACTATTTTCCACTAAAAGTACAACTAAGTGCAGCTCCTTGGAAGGATAGTGGATCCACACTGAATGTAGAAAATGCACAAGGCAGGTCTGGAGCGCTCTGTTGTAACAGGCAGTGAAGAACCTCCCAGGGACCACGGGGGTCGGGTCAGAGGGACCCTGCCGGCCAATCAAGCAGGCTCCATGGGTCAGAGCTGAAATAAGTGGAACATCAATAACATAATAACTGCAATGGATTGAAACATACCAATATGTGTGACTCTATTAGTCTATAATGATATGTGTATTTTAAAATCTCATCTGTCACCTTGTGAGAATACTAAAAGAATAAACTCATTATTTTGAAAACTAATAAAGGGAGAGAAACAGGCATTTAATCTAGTGTTTTGTACAAGAGCCTCAAGGTAACAAGTGGCTGATGAGAAGTCTTTCTATACATAAGTAACCTGGAGAAAAAATGAAAAAGGAATAATAGTATTCAAATCTCACCATTCTGTGACCCTTAATGAATTACTGGAGTTAGACCCTCATCATTAACACCTTTGAACACAACTGGATATCCTGTGCCTCCTAATGGGGGATTACAAGACCATGCAGAAAAGAGTCTTTTCACAAAAACTGAACTTGACTCTTACCAAGCTTCTGAATCTACCAAAACACAGAAGATAGAAAGAGTAGGGAGTATGTTACGGAGCACCACTGAGTTGCAACCAGCAAAACCTAGATTCCAGCAAACTCTACAGAGTGAAGGATCTGGCTTTTTCTCAAAGATACAAGAAAAACAAAAGGGAATAGGAGAAGGAGGGACTAATACGAATTGTAATAGTCACAATGCAAGAACTTCATTTAAATCCTGATCCAAACAAAAAACAGAAACAATATAAAACATTTATAAGACCAAAAAATATGAACAGTGATTAGATATCTGATATAAAAACTTACTGTTGATTATATTTAGATATGATAATGGTATTATCTATGCTTTTAAAAATAATCTCTACCTTTTAGAAATGCACAGAAATATTTACAGGTGAACTGGTGATTTCTAGGTTTTGATTCAAAATAATCTAGGTGGAGGAATAGATTAAACAAGTGGCTATTAAACTTAAAGGATGTCCCAATAGTCAAATATGGGACAATTTGAGCAATAAAATAATGACAGGACTAGATTGTAGCTCATACAATATAACAAATACCTTCAATCTATGCTAATATAAGCAAATAAATGAAAAAAAAGGGAAGGTTCTCCCTTATGGTAAAGAATGATGGAAATAGCAAATCACCATTTGGGAAACACCCAGTAATGATTGGTTCAGGTAAGAATCACTGATAGATGCTCAAATTAGGAGGGGAAAATCATTAGAAAGAAGATATCCACAATGTCAAAGTATTTTCCTTCAGGATATTTATTAAAAGAGACAAACAGTAACCTTGAAGGAAGAGCCCCAGCAGACACCTAGCAGAGAACCTAGTGATCAAAGTTACCATCACTAGTGATGGAATAAAATGATAAAAGGAGGGACACAGCATCATTTCTATGTGATCCTTGCTAAAACTGCATAACCTAAATTAAAGCATGAGGAAACATCAGGGAACCCAAGTGGAGGGATGTCCTATAGAATAACTGGCCATCATGCTCCAAATATGTCATGGCCAGCAAAGACAAAGACAGATTGAACTGTCTCAGAGTAAAGATCACCAAGGGACACAACTGCTAAATGCAGTGTGCTCCTGTAAGCAATTAGTGGTTGGCTGATGACATCTGAATAAGGTTTCTGAATCACTTCCCTTGTACCAAAGTGAATCTCTTAGATTGATCATTCTATAAAATGTTATAAGCATCAAAATTTGAGGAAGCTGGGTGAAAGTCACATGGGAATTCATTGACCCATTTTTGCAACCCTTTTTCATAAGTATGAAATTACTTCAAAATGAAAAGTTAAAAGTCGAACACTGTGGTGCATGCCTAATAATCCCAGCACTGAGGAGGCTTAGGCATGACTATTGCTGCGAGCTCTAGGACAGCCTGGGCTACACAATGAGTTCAAGGCCATCCTGAACTACATAGCAAGACTCTATCTTAAAAAGAAAAAAGAAGGAAAATTTAAAACAATTCTTTTGTTTTCTTTTCTCTCCTTGTGGTGCTGGGGATCAAACCCAAGGCCTTGTACATGCTAGGCAAGTTCTCTACCAGTGAGTTATGTCACCAATCCAAAAAACAGTTTTGGGGGGGTTGTCGGGGATCCAACTCAGGGCATTGTGCTTGCTAGGCAAGCACTCTACCACTGAGCTAAATCTCCAACCACCCAAACACAATTTTTAAAATGGTTACTGGTTTTTAATTATTGAAGCACAGTGATATGTACCTTGAGGTTCCTGTGTTGCCCTCTCCAATTGTGCAAATACTGCAAATGTCCCATTGTGGATGTTAAAAAGACATTTAGGAAATGTAACAACCACATTCAAGGCACAGATCTGGATTGGATCCTAGCAAGTCAGTTGTGAAAGAACACTTCTGAGTAAGGAGTATGGTTCAGTGGTCAGGTGCTTGCCTAGTATGTGTGATGCCCCGAGCTCCATCCTAGCAAAGCAAAGCAGCAAAACACACACACACAAACCCACTTCTGAGACAGCCAGGAAAATTTAAACATGAATTGGTATCAGATAATAAGGAATTACTGCTGATTTTTAAAGGCAGTTAATTTTAAAGTGGTAAAATACATAAAATTCATCACTGTGACAGTTTATTCAATCTATAGACATTAAGTCCATTCATAATGATGTGCAGCCGTCACAACTATCTAGTTCCAGAATTTTTTTTTTTTTTTTGAGACAGTGTCTCGCTATGTAGCTCAGATTGGCCTTGAACTCACTGTGTAGCCCAGGCAGGGCTCGACCTCGCGGTGACCCTCCTGCCTTAGCCTACCAAGTGTTGGGATCACAGGCATGAGCCACCATGCCCAGCTCCAGAATATTTTTATCACTCCAGAAGGAGATTCCACACCCATGAAACAGTGCTCCACATTCCCCAGTTTCCCCAAACTCTGGTAGCTGCTACTACTTTTGCAATGGATTTACCCAATCTAGACATTTCATATAAATGGAATCGCACACCATGTATCCTTTTGTAACTGGCTTCCTTCTCTTTTTTAGCACAATGTTTCCAAGCTTCATCCATGTTATAATATGTCAGTGCTTTGTTCCTTTTCATAGCAGAATACTATTTCATTGTGCAAACACACCACATTTGTTTGCCCATTCATCAGGTGATGGGCAGGCATTTGCATTATTTCTATCTATTAGTTACAATCAATACAGGTACCCTAAACACTCACGTACATGTTTTTGTTTGAAAACTTGTTTCAGTACTTCTGGATATATACTTAGGGCTGGAACTGCTGCATCATATGCTAAATTCTATGTTTAGGGGTTGGGAATTTAGCTAGGTGATTAGAGGCATGCCTAGCTAGCAAGCACAAGGCCCTGAGTTCGATCCCCAGCACCCCCCCCCAAAAAAAGGCACTTATATTCTATGTTTAACACTAAAGGACAACCAAAAACTTTTTCAGGGCAGTGGTACTCTCTCTCACACTCCTACCACCAATATATGAGGGTTTCAGTTTTTCCACATCGTTGCCAATACCTGTGATTTTCCGTTTCCTTTTTTTTTTTTAAATAGCCATCTTAAAGGATGTGAAGTGATATTCCTTGTGGTTTTGATTTGCATTTCCCTAATGAATGATGATGCCAACCATCTTCATATGTGCTTCTTGATTACTGCTAGGGGTTCTAATGCTTTGCAGTTAAATCCAAAATGCCACAAGTTTTGAAAGGCACACTATGGTAAGAAAGGATATAGTAAGTCTGAGATTTGCTTTAAAATACGATAGAAAAAGATAAGTTCTTTAAAAGAAAGAAAAGGGGTAAAGGAAGAGAATGTGTGTAAATCATATTAAAAATGAATCTGGTTGATGAACACACAGTGGGCATTGTCTTATTCTCTCCATTTCTGTACAGGTTGAACTTTATCACAACAAAAAAGGAAGTTCTGCCCATTCCTACCTGGTGGGCTTCCACACCCATCACTTGCAGGGCGGACTTGAAAAACTCTGGGGAAGGTTTCCCCACCACCTCGGCTTCGATACCACAGGCGTACTGGGAGAGAGAGAAGGACACATGGGTTTGGAATCAAGAACATGTGCCCAACCACAGGAAGACTGCCTCAATGCATCCCTGAGGGTCGGGCCTCGACAAGACTGGATACTGTGAGCCTGAGAAACGTCTCATGGGTAAGAACACCATGAGTCCACAATGGGCTGTGAGGGATGCTCGGGGCATCCACCACCAGTGCTGTCATCCACTCAAAGGCCCGTGTGCAGTGGGAGGTATCTCACTGGAAACAGAGCCACAAGGCCTGAGCCAGGAGACCAGGGTTCAGCTCACTCAGCTGCAAATCCACTCATTTGTCTGCCTCACCCCCAAACTCCACCTCCAGCTCCATCAGACCCACCTAGGAGAGGTCCAGGGCCCCACCCAACCATCTGCCTATCTGGCACCTCTGAATGCAGATGGGCTGCAGTATGAGGGTTGGATGTGACCTGAGCTGACCAGGGACAGGAGCCTCAGGAGCAGGGAGCTGAAGCAATAGGTCATAGTAGAGCCAGAGGCTTGATCATAGATGGTCTTGTGACTGGAGGGGAAGGCTGGGAAGGAGGTCAGAAGGACACATCAAGTGTGAAGTACTTCAGATGACCAGAGTCAGGAAGAAGTCTGAGGTAGTCATCACAGACAAGGAAGTCATGGGTCAGAGAAGAGAGTGGGAGAGAGTGTGCTGGGAAGGTGCACCAGCAGAGCAAGTGGGAAAGGGGGCAGAAGGAGAGGACAGGAGGGGAGAGTGATAAGGAGGCAGCCAAGGGGCCAAGCCCCAGACAAGAGAGAATGCATGGCTAGAAGCCCACACAGGAGGGCCCGCTTTGAAACCAGCAAGGCCCCTTGAACATTAAACACACCCTCTTCTCCAGGAAGACCTAAAATACTGTCACCATCTGGCCCTCAAAAGGGCTGGTACCTCCAGTGCTTTCATGTAGGCTCCGACATCCAGCATCAAGCCTGAGGTCTCCTTGTAGTAGCGTCTAGAAGAGAGCAGAGGGGACAAGGGGAGCTGAGCCATGGGGGCAGCTGAGTGCAGAGGGTACACTGAGAGTGACCAACGGGGGTCAGCACAGAGGAACCCAGTGGGCAAGCAGATCTGGGGAGCCACGTGTCATCCAGAGTGACCCTGCTGCCAGCCTTGTAGGGACCCCACACAATGATTAACTGGGAACCCCTGGGGAGAGATGCATCCAGCTGTTAACACAGAGAAAGCTAAGTGACCCGTGTTCTGGGAAGGGACAGCAGGCCCACGGAACATGTGGTGAACCCCTAATTGCTAATAATTAACCCCTAACTGCTGCCCAAAGAAGAAAACTCCATTAGTTCCACAGCACCCTGCCGCATCGCCTGTTAGCCGAGGTCAAGCAAGGTGCCAGGTTTTGTGGGCGCCAGATGCTTTTGTGAGAAGGCAAGTACGTCTTTCCCTGTGTGTGGAGGCCGACGCAGGCTCAGCTCACAGGAGCATTCCTCCTCAGATGGCTACATCACTCCTGTGAGTGTGCCAGTGCTGCCCAGCAGCTGTGCTGAGCTGGGGCCCCAGAGCCTGGCCAGTCTACCCCATATCAGGTCTGAGCCTTGGGGCAGACATGGTCCCAGGTATACGGCGCACCAACCCCAGGCTCTCTGAGCAACAGCACTGGGCTACAAGGAGGGGAGAAGGTAGCTTCACTTGTGCTGCTCTAAACACAGGACTCAGTGAAACTCAAGAAGAAGGAGAGGGATCTGATTTTAGAATTATTAGTGTTCTGCCATCTACCACATCAGTTTCTTTTAAGCATCTGAGCCTCAATTTCCTAATGTGTAAAATGGACAAACCAACCAACCGATTTCATGTATTACTGTGAAATTTGGACAAAATAACAAAATAAACTACTTTGTTATGACAATTTCCTTAGCCAGGTCTAGAGTTTTTTTGGTTTTTAAATAATTTTTTTTCAATTTTTATTTTTTATTAGTACATGTTTGCAGTACATAATGATTACATTCCTTGGGAGGAATTGGTACATGTACATAACACATCTTAATTCTTTTTTCATTTTCTTCCCCTCCCCTTCACTTTGCCCATCTTTTGGTCCCTTTCCCATTTGCAAAAGATCTATCTCCCTATTTCCTATTATCTATCTTATTTTGCTCTGAATTTATATTTTGGGTTTCTCATATAGTAGAGTTTTAAAGAAACAGCCAATGATGAAATAGAACTGGCTGGGAAGAAGGCTGGCTGGGCCAGAGCTGGTCTGCCCCACTCGGTCCCTTCAGCCAGTAACACAGCTACTCCACAGGGCCTTTGTGGGGCTGAGAGAAACTTCCAGATCCAGTAGGCCCCTTACCCCAAGAGTTCCCTCTAAAGTGGGGATGCAGACAGGCTCACAGACAAATTAAAAGGGAGGGACATGGACAATAATAAAAGAACCATGCTCTGTGTTGAGCCGGCAGCAGATAGGCAAGGGGCAGGGAGACAGAGAGGTGCCCCACAGAAGAAATGTTGAAGCTGGGTCCTGAAGGGGGAGGTGGTCACTCACCTAAGAAGGAGAGGAGCATGCAGGGCCAGGGAGCATCTTAGAGTCACCCAGAGCACCCTGCTGAGAACCACAGTGGGCCACACTGCCCTGGGCAAGGGTCTGCAACAGGCCTTCAGAGGCCATGACCTTCATTCCCTTGCCTTCCTTGCCCCTTGACCTCACGGAAGGAGGTCTGTGGGTGGCCAGAGGAAAGAACCAAGGGGGACAGGCAGGGGCTCCCTAAGGAAATTACATCTAGGAGCGAGCCAGGGGTGGAGGCCAGTAGTGAGGAAAGACCACATGAAACACTACAGACACCTACCCACCAGCAACGGGAAACTGCTTAAAACAAAACCATCCATTGTGACCAGTGCAGCTGTTTGGAGCTGAGGACTCTGAGTGCTTCTGTATGGGCAGAGGGACACAAACAAAAACCCAGGGCAAAACACAGATGACTAACATTGTAAAATCATCATATGCTTATCTGTGGCTGATGACTGTAAGATCATCACATGCTTATCTGTGTAGAAGAAAACGTACCCTTCTGAAAAGGTTATTCACATTTACTTATGCTAACCTTGTCCCTGTCCCAGAAACAAAGACTAAGACCCTGACTGGCTTAGACTCCCAACCAGTAAGAGTTATTTTTAGAAAAAGGCTTACCCCTATAAATATGAAGTACATCTCATACTCCCTGGGGGCATCCCATTTAGGATGCCCCCTATCTTGTAGCACCACTGTGCTGTAAGACAGTTTCCTTTCTGTTCTCTCTACATCTGCTGCACTTTAAATAAACTTTTGCTTCCCACTATATAAGCCTTGACTCTCCCATTTCTTGCTAAGAACCCCACTTCTCCATTCTTCGCTGAAGTGAGGACAAGGACCTGAATAGAGGCAGAGGTGTAACACTTCTAGGACCAGACTGAGAAGGAGATAGGATGCTAGGTGGACTGAAGCAAGCCCTTGTCTTTGGAAAAACCCTCCTCAGGAGATGCCCAGATGCCCAGGATGCAACTCTAATGGCCTCAGACTCCCCTGAGTCTTTCTTTCTTTTTTCTTTTTTAAATTAAATTTATTTTATTTTAATGGTACATTTTAGATGTACATAGTGATAACATTCATCATAGGGGATTTGTACCTGTACATGATATATCTTGTTGCTTCTTTTTCCCCTGAGTCTTTCTTTATCAAGAAAGATACCTGGACTTTCTTGCATTTAAATTTGGCCCTGGATGGGAAAAAACTGAATGTGCAACTTAGAATACATAGACAAAAACCTGTATTTGTTATGCTAATCTTTACAGTCCAAAGAGAACATGGGCTCTGGGAAATCAAAATTAGGACCTTTAATTTTTTTTTTTAACTGAGTCTGGGCTGGTTTTTTATAGAACCTGTAAATTTTCTTTATTTTTTATTCATTCAGGAAAACAAAAGGCCATCTTGAAGTCAACTCTTGGCCAAAAACATTTTTTAAAGGTACAGTAAATAAAAGTACTTAATTTTTCCCATGCTCTAGAGATTATATGTATATCTCCTTCACTTCTGACATAATATAGTTCACAGCAGCCCTGGGCAGCTCCAGTGCATTGTAGCTGCAAGGGGGAAACTGTAGAACTGGAAAGAAGGAGACAAGCAGAGAGGAGCAGTCAGATCTGATTTTATGCTTTATTCTCCTGCCGATTGCGATTATTCAGCACAGCCTCCCTTCAAAACGACCACTTGACCTTTCCCAGAAGAGCCATTAACCTTCCATAGTCTGTCGCGTAAACAGCTTAATTTTCTGACGGCGGCATGACAGAAGAAATTACAAAGCCAATTCCCACTCTCAGTCCAAACAGATGCCAAATGTAAATCACTCCATTTCCAGGAGGAGGACATCCTGCCACAGCCCCACCACCACCCCTGCCTCCTTGGCAGCATGTACACCTCACCAGCAACCCTTCAGCCGAGGACAGTGTGTGACAGCAGCTCCTTCCGATCCCTTGGGCTGCCAGGAGAAGCTATGATCTCACTAAAGCCCTCAAGTCCTTTTTCTAGTTTTTAAACATCCCTCCCATAGCCCAAGTCAAAACTCACCTGCTAGAGACCCTGCTCCTCTCTTACTAAATAAAGCCTGGTCTACTGCTGCACCTCTTGCAGTATTACACAGCTGAGAGCAACTGATTCCTTTTTTTTTCCTCAATAAGGTACCTATTTTGACTATTACTCATAATCTGGAATAAGAACTGTTAATAATTAAGAGACAACTTTAAAGAAAAAAAGTTTTACCAGCAATAAGTCATAGTAGAGCTTCTTCATTCTGCTTGTTTCCTGGTGTGAGGTTACAAACTCAAACACTCATGGACTCACCACAGAGTGAGGTAAGCAAGCCAGGGGCTGTGGTTGGTCTCACATTAGTGACTGAAAGTGAAAAGGTTGTTAAGGGCCCATGATGGTTAATTTTATATTACAATGTGGCTGGGCCATAGTTGACTAGACAGGTGGTCAAACATGATTCTAGATATTTCTGTGAAGATGTTTTTGGATGAGATCAACATTTAATTGAATCAGTGGACTGCAAAGAAAACACACCACCCTCCATGCTGTGGTTGGGTCAAACTCGATCAGATGGAGGATTTAAGAGCAGACTAATCTTCCCTGAGCAAGAAGAAATCCTACAAGGAGTCCCAGACAGCCTTGGGACTCAAGCACAACACTTGCCCAAGTCTCTAGGTTGCTAGCCATACTGTGCAGATTTTGGATTTATCACTTGTTAGGGTTTAGATATCAAATGTCCCCCAAGGATTCATATTTTGAGGGCTGGATTCCCAATGCAGTAATGTTGAGAGCTGGGGCTGAGAGAGGTGACTGATGAGGGCAATGTCCACATCAATGGGTCAATCTGTTGATGAGTGCATAGCTGAATGTGTTAGGAGGTGGGGTCCAGTTGGGAAAGTAGGTCACTGGTGGTGTGTTGTTGAAGGGTATATGCTAGTGGTGATGACCCTATAACACACATGCCACAGCGGGCTGTCTGTATCATTGAAAGCTCTAAAAGGTTCACCATGTGCTGCATCTGGCTCCTTCCTTTCTGTCTGATTCCCTGTTTCTCAGCTTCCCAGCTGCCACGGGGTGAGCAACTTTCCTGTGCCATACCTTTTCATCATGATGTTTCTGGCTTAGAGCCAGCCAATCATGGACTAAAATCTCTGAAACCATGAGCCTAAAATATACCTTTTCTCCTTTTAGGTTGTTATTCTCAGGCATTTTGCCTCACCAACTTGTTGACTAACATACCAAGCCTCCACAATCAATCGATCAATCAGTCAACCTCTGTGTGTTTCCACATCCTATAGGTTCCTATTTCTCTGGAGAATCCTGGCTAGTATACAGGACTCCTTTTATTTATATGACACCTAAAATTTTTCACTTTCTAAGAATATCTATTCTACCTTTTCTTTCTTGAAATAGCTTTCATTTGCCTATTTTTGATAGAGACATAGCACGAAGAAATACAGTATTTCTCTACTATGAGAAAAACAACAGCAGTTAATAAATGGTAATTGATTTTGAAGTTGGGAGACAGAGAAAACAGGGAGTGGTGGGGTCTATGGTAAAGCGGAATTAATGGAAGTAGTGGCTCCAAATAAGCTGCTGTGCATCCAGGAATGTGGAACTTAGTACTGTCAGACTTTCTGATCGTCCAAAAGAATTCAGAAATCTGGATATATTATATAAAACCTCCCAATTTTTAAACACAGGGTCAAAATTATTTAAAATCTTGTGTGTATCAAATATCTGCTCTAGAATGTAACCTAGAGGTACAAGTAGAGGCCTCTAGGGTAGCCTGACCAGATAGCACTACCGGTGGTACCAGCTGTCCTGGGGAACTAAGGCTTACTTCACCTCTCCACACCCTACCTGCCTACAGCTGCCAGGGCTGTGGCCAGAACCAAACAAAATGGAGCAATCAACCGATCAGCCATGGCCAGCGGCCAAATCAGAGGGCTCTCCCTGTCTACTCAAAGGCTGGTCAGCAGGCAGATGCTGTGAGAGCCCAAGGACGGAAATACTTCCTTAGAGAAGGCCTGAGAATTCCTGCACTGAGAAGCTGATGTAGGGACTCCGAAGTGTGCTTGCAACACCAAGAGCCTGTGAGTCTGAAATTTTAGTGCTGTTTCTGTTGATGACAGGATAAATCAGCACAGATTCTGGAAAGCAAGTGGGAGACATGCATCCCTGATGACATCACCTAATGTACAAAGCTGCACCTCACAGCTTTACTATAATAGAACATCAGAAACAACCTCAATGCCCACCAACAGGGATCGGTTAAACAACCACAGGACATCTACATGATGAATAACTGTGTCACAGAGATATCCGTTTCTCACGTGCAAAGTCATTCACAAAACATTGTTTGGTGTGCAGTTAAAAACAGGTGATAAAACAAGGTCAAGTTTGATACCAGTGCTGTGAATACATCCATCCGTAAGGATCTGTATGAAAGGACATAAACTAAAACGCTGACATTGTTTTCCTTGTGCAGTGGGACTGAAAATACCTTTCTGTTTTCTTCTTTTACTCACCCACATTTTCTAATTTTTCTTCAAAGAATGGGTGCCATCTGAGTGGTAAGAAAAGATGTTAAGAAAAATAACCAAATGTTGTTTCTTTAAAAAAAAGAAATGGTATTATAGTTTGGATCTTGAATGTCCCCCCAAAGGCTGACGTGTCCAAGGTTTAATCCCCAGGTGATGGTGCTGTTGGGAAGCAGTAAAACCTTTGAGAGGCAGGACCTAGTGAAAGGAATCAGGTAACTGGGGGTGTGCCCTTGAAGAAGATATTGGGACTGGTGCTTCTTCCTCCTTCTCTCTGCTTCCCAGCAGCTATGAGATGAGCAGGTTTCTTCAATCATATCCTCCCACCATGAGGTGCTGCCTCACTGCAGGCCAAAAGCAATGGAGCCAAGTGACCACAGACTCAAACTTCTAAAATTGTGAGGCAAAATAAATCTTTCTCTCTGTAGGTTGATTTATCTCAGGTATTTGTCATCAGAATGGAAAACTGACTAACACAGATGATGTGGCATGTGCTAGAGGATCAGACAAAGTGCTGGTGACAAAATCAGAACTTTACAGAGAGACTGTTCTGTTCTGCAACCAGAGACACTTGGAGCCCAGATCTGAGCAACCTCCAGGCCCCTAAGCCAATTTGTCACTGCTTAGTTGTCCCCTGGGATGATTCCTCAAACACTTCGTGCTATATCCTGGACAATCCACCTTCTCCTTTACTCCAAACTTGGGACAGTCCACACTTGGCCTCTGAGACCGCCACAGGGTCTCCATCTGCAATTCTGCAATGGTGTCCCCTGCTCCCTCCTACCGTCTCCCAGCTGAGGGTCCACATGGAAGCTTGAACCCCAACTTCTGAGGATGGGGTATTCTGCTTTCCTAAAAAATCACTTCAAGAAGGATGAAATGAGGAGGAAAAGCAAGGAGGGAAGGACAGGGCAGAAGGCTGCCTTGGGCTCAGTCCACACCACCTGGCTGAATCCTTCCCTGCTTGATTCTGCATCAGGGAACCACAAAGCATCATCCAAAGCAACTGGAAACGACTCTCCCTGGAGGCGACTTACCCTTTTCCCAGTGATATGAGCACAGGATTTTCCAGTTCCATGAGTACCTGGAAGGCTTTATTCATGTTTTGATAAGAAAAGGCATCACCGGCATCTGCAATCACGACACAGTTTGGGTTGGATGTGTCAATCTTATCAAATTCTGAGCGGATTTCTGGAGAGAGAGAAAGAGAGGGAGGGAAAGGAGAGAGGGAGAGAGAGAGAGAGAAAGAGAGAGAGAGAGAGAGAGAGCAATCAAGCCCCGGATGACATGGTTTCCTCCCAGCTCCTACCAGGCACACTTTCTGTCTGTTGTATCAGCTCTGCCCCTTTCTCAGAGGTATGGAGTCTCTGTTTCTCTTTTTAATAAATTAATTAAATTTTAAAGGGCACTAACTATTCCTTTCTGATCCTCACAGTTACAATGGGAGGTGACAAGGAAGGGATGTTAGTCCCATCAGACAGATTAGGAACCTCTTGGCCCCCCTAGTTAGAAAGCTTCTTAGAGGAAAGATAGACTCACTCCCAGGAGCCCCCCACTCCAGCACCAGCATTAGCCCCAGGAGCTCATTAGTTCCATACTGAGAAAGGAAGTCCACAGCTTTGCAACTAAGAGGAAAAATCCGCTGGAGGACAGAGATTGCTGGAACCAGGACAAAACAAGGCTGCTCACAACCCTGAGAGTTGACTTGGCTGGTCCCAAACTGTAAGCCATTGACACACGTATTCTGAGAAAGAGCAGCATCTCATCCCACCCAGCTGTGCACCAGCCCCCTTGAGAAGGTCTGTTCCTTGCTCTCCTCCTTTACCCCCCTCCACTTTCAATTAATGTAGGGAAAGCTGTGAGAATAGTCACTGCTTTTATGTCTTCAGTTCCTAGAAGGAAAGAGCTCCATCTTTCTAGGTATTAGATGATGATCTTCTGGATTAAAAAATAAATGGAGGTAGGGCTGGGTGTGATGGCCTGTGCCTATAATTCCAGCAGTCTGGGAGGCTGAGACAAGAGGATCACAAATTTGAACCCGGTCTGAGCACTTAGCAAGACCCTATCTTAAAATAAAAAATGGGCTAGAGATGTAGATCAGTGTGAAGGCCCTGGGTTCAATCTCTGGAACTATGTAAAAGAAAAAGGAAAATAAAAGGAAGTAGCCGCAATGCATCCACTACCTACTCACCAGATGGCATGAATTAAAAAGACTGATGATGCCAAGTATGATGAGGACATGGAGCAGGTACAGCAGCTGATGGGGTGTAAATAGCACAACCCTCCTGGAAAAGGGCTGGCAATTTCTTTCTTTCTTTTTTTTTTTTTTTTTTTTGGTGCTGGGGATTGAACTCAGGGCTTTGTGTTTGCAAGGCAAGCACTCTAACCACTGAGCTAAATCCCCAGCCCCTGCTGGCAATTTCTTATAAAATTGAATGCACATGTCCCCTACGGCCTAGTGATTTTCCTCCTAGGTATTGACCCAATGTGTAACGCAATTCCCATCAAGACCCAAAACATTACTATCACCTGGGGATTCCCTCGTGCTCTTGAGACCCACATGTGTGTTCACTGCAGATTTATTCATAATAGCCTGAGACTAGAAAACAGTCAAGCAGTTCAGTTAGTGGAATACTACTCTACAACAGAAAGGAAAACGCTGCAGATACATGCAACAATTCGGTAAGTGTCCAAAACATGATGGTGAGAGAAGCCTTTACAAACACACACACACACACACAAAAAAAAAAACAGTGTGAAAGAAAGGCCTAACTGAGCAGGCCTGGCCTGCTCAAATCCTGCACAGCCCAGAGACGGCCGTGCTCAGGACCAGCCTCCACTAGCTCTGGACAGAGAACTGCGGGCTCTACAGCATCCTTCCTGCTAAGTAAGGGCTCTGTATGCCTGAGGCCTATGGCCACGCTGTATCCATTTGCTCTCTCTCTGGAGATCAAGCCGCTAAAGCCAGTCACATGGGCACTGCATGCTTACATGTGTGACCCTTACCTTAATAAGGGCCCCTGATGCTGAGGGTCTGTTGAGCTTCCCTGCCTGCTAGCATTTCACGTGTGCTGTCATACATCGCTGCTGGAACAATTAAGCACACTTCAGGTAGAGGGACCTCATGCCTGGTTTCTCACGGACCTTTGGCCCATGTGCCTTCTGCCCTTGCCAAGTCTGTGTTTTTTCACTGTAATAGACTGTAATCATGAGTGTAACAGCCTTCCTGGGTCCTGTGCACCCTTCTAAGAAGTCATCAAGCCTGGGGGGAGTCTTGGGGGCCCTTGACACAATTACACACTGTATGACTAGTTATATGAAATTCTAGAATAAGTACACTTAATTATAATGGAAAATATCAAAATTTTGATTGCCTTTAGTGGAAAGATGGTAGGGCCTGGCTGGACAGGGCATGAGGGAAACTTCAGTTTATAATAATGTTCTAGACCAGTGATGGTGAACATTTTAGAGCTTTTTCGGCGGGGGCGATGCTGGGGATTGAATTCAGGGCCTTGTGCTTGCTAGGCAAATGCTCTACCACTGAGCTAAATCCCCAAGCCCCCTTTTAGAGCTTTCAATTATACAAAAAGGCTTTTAAGAAACGTGTGTCACAGGTTCACCACCACTGTTCTAGACCTTGATAGGGGTGGGTTACACAGGTGTATGCACTTGTCAAAACTCAACAAAAGTACACCGGAAATTTGAGCTCACTGCATGTCAATTTTACAACAATAGAAAAAACTGTAAATAAACACTAAACTCTAGTTAATAATATACTGAAGTGTGCAGGGGAAATACATTAATGTCGACAATTTATTTGGTATGCATCCAAAAAATAACATAGATGGAGGAGGGATAAACAAATATATAGGGAAGAGTCACTGACAAAATCTAGGGGATGGATATAAAAAGATTCCAAGTAAAATTCTTTGAGCTTGGCTACGTGTTTGAAAAATTTCAAAATAATATATTGTTGGAAAACTCCATCAATCATAATACATGAAAAAATTCAAATTCTGAAAACAGATCCATTTATTGAAAACAGATGCAGGATGATAGCCTGGTAAGGGCATCTGACTTCCCTTCCAGCTCTCTTGACCTTTGCCCTCTCCTTGTTCAGGTCTTTGACGAACACCTCCTTAGACATAAATGCTGTATTTTGCTCAACTCCCTGACTCTTCCAATCCTGTTCGCATATCTAATAACCCTGTTCTGGAGTCCAGGGAGACAGACTTTCTTAAGGCTTTTCTTCTTGGAGGGCCACATTCTAAAGACACTGGCAGGGATCCTAGACTCCAGAGAAAGGACTCTGAGAAGCAAGTCTCTAAACTGCGGTCCATAAACTTTGAAAAGCAGATCCCTAACCATTGCTCTAACTGGCAGCAAGGCTATGAATTTGACGCTTGGACCTTCTGGGAAGCACCCTCCACCCCTGAAAGCCCCCCTCCTTCCCTGGGAAGGAGAAAAGCAGCTTGCCTCTGCCTAGTGGTTTGTAGAAATAAAAAGCAAGTAAGATAAACACGAATTTGTTCCATTTATACTACTAGTTTCTTTTGTTCACTGGAAAGAAAATTTTATCCTTTCTTTGTTTCTTCTTTGTAAGAGAGAATCTTTTTTTATCTATGTCTTGTACTCTGAGTAACATTTTGGCCATTCTTTTAAGATCACGATATACAGTATATTAACCATTATTATTC
This sequence comes from Hystrix cristata, assembly GCA_004026905.1. NCBI lineage: Eukaryota > Metazoa > Chordata > Mammalia > Rodentia > Hystricidae > Hystrix > Hystrix cristata. The sequence goes on from PVJO010000254.1 coordinate 215,123, forward strand.
TCTATTTTGTTATAAAATTTTGTTTTATTTTTTCATAGAAATAAGTGCTTTTATATTTTCTTTATTAATATCTACTTGTATTACATTAACATTTAAAAAATTTAAAAATAAATAAAGTGCAGCGGAAAGAAGGAAGAACATCCAGAGGAACGGCAGAGAAGCATCCTAAATGCCAATGCACCACTCAAATTTCTTCTTTTTTAAATATTTAGGATACTCATAATCCTGCTCTTTCTGCTTTGGCTCCAAGTTTCCCCACTGAGGGTCAAAGGGGCTCCTGTCGTGCATTCCTACTAAATGATAAGGATGCAAACCTTGTTTCTACAGCCACTGTTAGCTGCTTCCAAACAGCAGGCTGGATATCATTGCTCAAGGTTACAGTGCCAGGCTTTAGAAAGACACAAACCTCAATCTAGCGCTTCATATTTCTTCCATCTTGTCACTATCTGACTCTCTCTCAGCAAGCACTAGAACTTTGTCTCACAGACAACACCTCGGCTCCTTTGTCTCTGGCGCAGGTCAAGGGATGCCATCCTAAGCTTTCCTCACAGGACCATCTGGAACTGGCCTCTAACCATGCTCTGGTTGAGACTGTGGGATGGATGGTGCCTGGTCCTAACTCATCGCCAGCAAAGAGCCCCATACAGTCTGTAATCCAGAGGTCCCTGAGTGTTGTGACTGGAGCCAGGTATTATCTCAGTGTCTTTCCCTGTGGTTTGGCCCTAGTCAGAGCACAGGCCATTTTCCCTGGCCCCACCTTGTCTTGGGACCCCACAAAGTCCCAAGGTCCAGCAGACCTACCATCATGGACGAGCAGGTGAGGCCGCAGCCCTCGCTGCTTTAGGATAAGGCAGGCGGCCGGTGCTGGGGAAGTCACTTCCCCCTCGGAGATGTCGAATCCCAGCCGCTGAAGCAACCCCACCAGCTGTCCCCGGGACTTCTGTGACTCGTTCGTACAGAATCTCACCTTCAGCCGGGACTGCTTCAGCCTGAGGTGAGGAAACGACAGGTGAGTGTGTTGTCAGCATATGGAGTGTGGCCTCTGAGGAAGGGACCCAGAGACTCACACTTCTCTAAGGGCAAACAGTCAAGTCCCAGAGCAAGTGAGATCACTACGGGTCCCTGAGATGGCTCTAACTGCCCCCAGGTGCATTCAGGATGGGTTTCTGGCCTGGAGCAGACCTCTTCTTACAGAATCCCAGACCATGCCCCACAGCTTCCTGTTCATCCTTACTAGACTTAATACACTTGAACTCCCTAGGGCTCCCTGCCTCCTGTGCCTCTTCCTTTAACTGGGTCATACTTCACACCCTCAACCTGGGACACGTCACCTCTCTACCTGTGCCAATCCTAGCCGCACCTCAAGACCCACTCAGCACTTACCTTCCACCACACCATCCCACCTGGCCTGGCTAGAGGTCACCCTGGAATGTCCAGAGCTTTCTCTGTGACTTTCCACAACACTTAGTATTTGCACTTTCCACCTGAGCTCTATATATACAGGCCTTATCAGTCATGGATCTGTGTTCCTCAAAAAGGGCAAAGGCAGAGGGACCAAGCTGAGGCTCACCTCACTGTGGTCAGTGAGGGAGGTTTGCCAGCACACTTATTTGGTACATGGACAGTTCTGGGATTGATAGGCAGAATCCAATTCCATGCAAACCCAACATCAAGATAGCATGAACTGCCAGCAGCACCGTTGTCCCTTTCTGGTGGGCACAACATGGGACAAATTCTCAGAACACAAAGCCACAAAATGGATGACACTCAACTCTCCTGCAAATAAAGACTGAGCATCTACTAAGTGCCAGTACACAGAACTGCAGCTGTGAGCACGAGCGAGGACACTTCTCCAGGCCATAGTCCCTGGCATAGTCCCTGGGAGGCTGGCAACAAACAAGAAGGCCCCAAGGGAAGGGCGATTTGCAATTGAGAGGCTCTGTGAAGGATACGAACAGAGTGAAAAGACAGAAGGCTGCCAGCTGGGGCAGAAGGTCAGAGTGGGCCTCCCTGGGGAAGCAACGCTGGAGCTGAGACTGTTGGGTCTGAAGGTGCTGGTCATGAGGTAGAGGAAAGGCAGAAAGAAAAGTAGACACTGGGAAGTAACCAGGGAGAGGCCCATCTGTGCAAGGAGAGGCGACCGAGAGCCTGGTACCCACCAGCCAGGGCCCAGCCTATGGGAGGAGGCTGTACACACAGGCAGCACACCTGCCCCACTGGCTCCCTCATCCAGATCACCCAGGCCTGGGCAAACCCAGACTTCCTGAGCCAGCAAGGATAACTAGCATTTGCATAGAGCTGCTGTGCGGAGTAACCTGGCAAACCCTGGGCTATAAATCCTAAGGACAAAAAGGTACATTTAAGAAAACCCAGCACCATTAACCAACAATGCTAATGGTCACCTAGCCCTGCTCTCAAACATGTCCCTAAACCCATCCATCTCCCTGGCCTCCAAAGGCACAGGAGGATGTTCTGACTCTTCATATATTCTTTCAAGCTTAGGTTTTTAATAATCTAAGTACTACATTAATAAGTCTTAAATGTATAACTTAAAATTTACTAATAAAGACACATATAGAAGAGGAATATGCTCACATTTTGATTTTACAGATGTGCCAGTCAAAGGAGTCTGGAGGTGACACACAGATTAGACCTAGTTACTCAGAATTGTGGCTTGGAATCAGCCTCCGCAGGGTAAGACCCCACCAAAAACTCAAATCAACCAATTTTTCCCATTTTCTGGGTGCAGACTGAGTCCCAGAAAGGTCCCGGGCTTTCTGTTCCTCCTGTTGAGGCTGAGACTCTGGGATGTGGCTGATTTCTGCTTTAGCCCATGTGGCTCCTAGGACCAAGTGTGCGGGGAACAGAACCTGGTGCCCCCAGAGCTGTCCTGCTGAGGGAGAGCTCATATTCCACGCGAGGTCTCTGAGAAGGTTCTGAGAAGATTCAGGCCCAGCAGGGTCCAGCGGGCCACACAGAGGAAAGAGCAGCCCACCTTTGTGGGAAGGCAGGTGACTAGGCGTGGAAAATGAGGCTGCAGTAAAAGATAAAGAGGGCAGGGGTGAGCCAGGCATGTGCTTGTTATTGGCATGGAAGAGAAGACTCTGACTACAACCTGACCCTCACTGATGATTAAAGGATGAGGTCCATCCAGTTCTCCATGCCATGCCCAGTGTCTGGTACATAGCAGACTCTCGGTAAATGTTTGCTGAATGACTGACTGATGGAGCAGTCCAAATGACCTTACCAACTGCTTAAGCTGTCGCTGAGCCTGCAGCCCCCCTCCCAAGCCCCAACAGAAATAAGCAGGCTTCAGGGAGCCTCTGGATTCTCCCAGGCCTGGAGCTGCCAGGGGCAACTTCAGAAGAAATCTGTAGACCACCTGACAGCAGAGGGAACATAGACCCTGATGCTGAACATGCCTTCTTCCACAGCTCAGGTGATTCATTCCTTTCTTATTATTTGTCTTTCTTAATCAGAGGTTTATGAATGATCAATTACATTTAGTGGTTAATTGCCCTTCATAAAGATAGCGTTTTTATTTTTAAATTAAGCAGTTAATATATTGTAACTAATAGCATCACCTTGTACATTATGGGTAGATCTTCATTGATTGGTGCCTGGAATGTGTGATTCACACCCAAGTTAATGGAGCAGTGGAGTGAAGAAGTACAGGGGGCCCTGGGGGACTAATTATTGCTAATGAATGATGATGTGACCTTCTCAGAACAGTGAACAATCGGTGTGGCAGAGAGATGGCAGAGCCTCACATCTGTCACTCCAAACACAACTTCAAATATGGATGGAAGGGAATAAATCACACAACTCACTTCAGGACACTTACGCCCGAGTCTCCCTTGATATAGCAACATCAGTTTGTCCAAACAATAAGCTTTCCAAATCCAAGTACTAGTTCTAGAAGTGGAATCCATCCCTGAAAATCTACTAAGAAATGCATGGGTAACACCCTCCCTCTGGGTCCTGTCCCTTCGTGTCACCAACCAAGCCCCATTTTGGGTGCGTCCCTAGGGGCCCTGTCTGACCACTACGGGCCTGCCCAGGGTACTCTCTTCATCATCCTAAAGTACTAAAAATGAAATGTAGTCACTATTATGATTAAGATTGTAAACTATCAATAGGGCATTACAGAGTCTTGCCTCTCAGGAAGCAGCACGATGCCTCCACTCGGTGTTCGTGACCTGAGCTCGTCCTCATGCTCTGAGGGCAGAAGAAGGTGGTCTGTCGTCACTCACACGCATCCCCAGGCTGGCTGTCCAGTTGGCAGGTGGCCCTCACGAAGCACCAGCCAACCGAGTGATCAAGCCTACACGGCGAGAACCAGCATCCTCACTCTAGAAAGGAAAGAGCGGAAGCTCCTGGGGACAGACACCCAACCCAGGTCAGCCCACTTGGAAGCATGAATCGACTCACCCTCAGCTGTCTGTGGTGCTGTGCGCAGGCTTTGCACGGTTGGGCAAAAGGCCCAGGACCCTCAAATGAACACACCACGTCCTGGGCAGGGCTAGCAGGCCCTGCTCTGTTCCAGGGCATCCTGAAGCTGCAGAGGGGCATGTGGGCTGAGTGTGCACTCTGGGGACAGAAAGTGTGATATAGGGGGACAAACATCAATCGTAAGGCTTCAAGGGGCCCACACTGTGGAATGAATTTTGTCCCATACAATTCAGATGTAGAAGCCCTCGACCCCAGTGTGACTCTTATCTGGAGAACGGTGCCTAGGAAGAGGTAATCAAGATTAAAAAGAATCAAAGATGGAGGCCCTATTATAGTAGGACTGGCGTCCTTATGAGACCCCTGAGGGCACTGGTGCTGACTTTCTCTCTTTTCTCTTCCCTCTCCCCTTTTCAGTCTCCCTCTGTGCCCATACAAAGAGGAGTTCATGCGAATACACAGCACTATGGCAGCTGCCTGCAAGCCAGGAAGAGGCCCTTGCCAGAAACCAACCATGCTGACACCCTGCTCTTAGACTGCAGCCTACAAAACTGTGAAAAAAAAACAAGTACCTGCTGCTTAAACCACGAGGTCTATCCATTTACAGCAACCTGACTAGACTAAGACGGCTGAGGAACCAAACCCCCATCATCTCTCCATGAGACCTACTGTCAGTGTCACAGATTTGGCCCTGGGAGGCCTAAAGCACAAGAATCCCAGAATATCAGGGAATCCCAGGACGGTACAGCTTTCAAAAAGCTGCAAGAATCCCTGCAGTTAGGGCAGGTTACACTTTGGATGGGACATAGAAGAGCCCTGGGGGAGGGGGATTTCTGCAGGGCCCTGGCTGTCTTGCCAGCCCTTCTGAGTCACTCAGCACCATAACCCTCCTAGAGCCCAGTGGGAGTGGGTTTGCCCCCACTTCCTGGGGCCAAACTGGTTCTTTGAACTGACCTTTACCTCATCCCAGCAGACCAGGACGCACCTCTGAGTGACAACGCCCGGGTGCAATTACTGTGCATCAGATGAGCCAGTCCCTTACAAATCACCTCGGACTTTACACATCTGCTGGCTGTCGGCATCTGCCAGGAGCGCTCACCCGAAAATAATGAAAACCCTCTCATTATTGTTCCGTGGCAGGTAAAGTGTTAGGACAATTATTGGACATCCTGAGTGACCTTGGGATGGCTCAACAGCCTGCCCTCTCCAGCTTGCCAAGTGCTGGGAAACTGGGGAGCAAGGGGCTCCCCTCAGAGGGGCAGGAGGCTGCCAAGGAAAGAGCAGCCTAGGCCCCTCCCACTGGCTCGGCTCCCCTCCCCTCCGATCCCCTCTAGCCCTGCATTTGTCACCTTTGTCTGACCCAGAGGCCCTCTTATCACCGGAATCAAATCTTAAGCTCCCTCAAGGCTTGGTTCCTGTGCCCCTCTTCTGGGGAAGCCTGACCCCTCCTCCCCACCCCAGGCAGAGCCCACCCTCCTCCAGTCTGGCTCTGGTCATCAGGATCTCTTTCCTTGTGTCCCCCAACAGTTCCAGGTCAACGCTAGAGAGTTATGCCTTTAGCTGCCCACCATGCCTGGTACCCCAATGGCAGGTGTCACAGGAGTAGCTGAGCTGGGGGAGTTCTGGGGCATCCAGACACGTGACCAGCCCATGTCCCCAGTAACCAGAGCCTTGGTTTACCAACATGGCACCTGAGTGGGGATATGGGGTTGTGGGAAGGCAGCACCCATGCCAGTGTTATGGAAGCCAAAAGAGTTCAAGGGGCCACACGACTACAACAAGCTGCTGACCAAGGCCATAGGAGACCCTCAGTGGTAGTGTCATCAGAGGGCTTGGAGTGGCAGTTTTCAGGCTTGATGTGCTCTCTCTGTCCACAGAGAAAAGCTCAAATTTGGGAAATGGCAGCTCAAGGGCTCACAGGGGTCTAATATTGGCAGGGAGTGACTGAGATCAAGGTCACCTGGATGCCCTTTAGAATTCCACTCAAGCTATGTTTGTCATAGTACCTAGTAACCACTGCAGGGGAGAAGCACCTAGGTAATCCAAATTCCAGATCTGATAGGCCCAGCTGCCTCACAGAGAAGTTCCCAGCAGGGAAAAGGGGAGGGTGGGAGGCCTTCCCCTCTTCCACTTCTGCCTCCTAACCACCAGCCTGCTCTTGCCTTCAGATACCACGACTCAGCCCTTGCCTGGTATGGAATGGAGGCTCCCTCTTACTACTGAAATGGGAACAGAGTGGACAGATACAAACCCTATCTCAGTGTCCTCAGAGAGGGGAAAGGACAGTACCACCTGTCGGGGGCGGCAGTGAAACAAATGCAGGTGGCATCCCCCCAGGCTCTCAGCAGCCCTAACAATGTGCTTCCTCAGCAGTGGCAGCGAACATCCGATTCTGGTATCTCTGGCTGCTTTCCTTTACTCGACATCAAAGATTAAAAATATACATTTGGAGAACTGAAATCCTCAAAGTGCTTATTTCTTCTAAGAACACATTTTAAAAAAAAAACAAAAACAGAAGCCGTATGAGAAGGCAAATTTATTTTTCAGTAGAAAACACTTAGTTTTTCACATAATGAAGAGACAGCCACACTGATTTGGGAGTGTAGATACGCTCCGCATATCCCTCAGCTTGGGGTCAGGAGCTTCTTGTGTCTGGCGCAGCCGCAGAAAGGCTTTGCCAATGGGGATGCAGGGTGACTTCTCAGTGAGGGTACTACACATCTTTGGTAGCCAGGTGTCTACAGTCAGACTCCTGCAGTACTGAGTGCCAGCCCTGAAACAGGTGAGCAGTACACTTGGCATTCTGGCACTCCAGGGCTGCACGAAGCAGACACAATCAAGGCTGATATAGAGGAGATGTTATGACCCTTCTCTTGCTAGTATCACACTGGACACTGAACGGCAAAAGGCCACCACCAGTCATGGTCCTGGCCATGAGCTCAGCTAGGCCTGCTGCACCCTCCTCCTCCTCCTTCGAACTAGGCCAAGGCAGGCAGCCAGTTGCTCCCACGCCTGGGGCTCCCCCTGCTGCACTGGACGCTGCTGGGCAGCAGCACACAACCCTGTGTCGTCAAGAGTCCAAAGTCTGGACAGAGGGAGGAGCAGAAAGGACGCAGTGGTTGGACCTGGCTGTGTCTCTCAGTCCATGCGTGTCGGCCAGTGACCTCAGTGGGTCAGTGACGAGGTCAAGCAGACAAGGCAGGCTTCGAGCCAGGGCAATTATGAAACACATGGCACACTTTTTGTGGCTGCCTCACCTACCCGCAGAACACCCATCCCATGTGTTCTCTACAACATACCTCAGGCACAAAGCTCAAATCACAGGAACATGCGAGGGCCAAGACATTGACCGCATAGTGGTTAATCAAGCGGATTAACCATAGAGATCAATCATAGCAGATCTCCTCTCCAAAGGGTGACCTCAGGCATCTTCTGACCTACGTGGCTCACTTCAGAGGGAGAGACTGAGGTCTTGAGGGACACGAGATGTCTCGGAGCATGCTGTGGGCACTATGAACACACTTCCCATTCCATGGCCCTTCAAACTCAGCCAGCAGCCAGGTGTCCCTGAGCACCAGATCAGGGCAATCCAGTGCCAGGCATCCCCTGATGAGAGCTGGGGTCGGGAAGCAGACACGCCTCTTCCTCGTGCAACTTTCTCCAACTTCAGATTCCTCACCTGCACGATAAGGTGCTGACAATAGCTCCAGAATAGAGCCGTCATAAAGGCCATATTTTGAAAAGACACGTGGGAAGCACTCGGCACACTGCAAATAATAAATGGCAGCAATAACTATAGCAGTGACAATGACCGCCACATCTCTGACAAGTCCAGTGTGGGTGCTGGGTATCTTGGCCCTCTGGGCAGGTTCAGTCTACAAGAAGCCAACTTCAGGAGAAGCAGGGACAGTGGGAGGAGTCCAGAGTATACTGCCCAGAGAACCTGCAGAAAGGCGGCAAAAATTCAAGCCAACAAGAGAATCTGGGGACAAAATGTTGAGGTATGCCCAGCCTGACAGGTTTCCCTGCACACCCAGGAGTGGGGTGGTGGGGGGCACCCAGTGCCTGGCTTTGCTCACATGTTCACATTGGAACCCTGTAAGAATCTGGCAGGTAGCTTTACACTCCCACACACAGATGGGGACCTGTGGTCAGGAGGGGCTGAGACTCTTCCCAGCATAAACCACTGAGTAGAACTGTGCTCTCAGTCAGAGGAAACAAAGGAAAAGCACCTGAAGGACCAACTATGTGACTCTGGGGCAATGACCCGGAAGGAAACTATAACCAAATTCATGTACTTCACAGGAACATTTATAAGAAGGAAGCCACCTATCTTACGAAACTTCAAATGTTGACATTATGAAACAGAAAACACAGAGCCCGGGGTGAGGAGCACACTGTGCTGGTCCACGCCCTCCCTTATCTCTGAAGAAAACCTTGTTCACCTTCTACAAGAAGTGACCCCACAAAAACAACATGTTCTCCACAAACACCGCTTGTCCAACACCCCAGCTGAGCCAGGGAAGTTCCCATTGCCTTAAGCAAACCCCAACAAGAGGCTCTCCCCAGCAATTCCATGCTGGGCGGTCCTGTGGGTGAGCCAAGATGAGGCCCTGCAGGTGATGCTCCAGCCTGGCCTCACAGTCCCTATCATTATTATTGCTACTCCCAGAGACCTTTGTCCCAAAGGCTGGATGGTCCTGGAGCAGCTGGGCATGAGGTCCTAGAGGCTGAGTACTGGCCAGACTTCAAAGTTCTTCTGGCCTCTTCCCTTGCTGTTCCAAGACCTGCTGGGAGGCACCTGCATTTTAATAGGGTCCCCAAGGCTTCCGGTCATATTGGGGATTGAGAGGCACCATCAGAAATGCTAGGTTGTGGGTCTGGCACACAGCGCAAGGGGTAGGTGGTCCTGGGTGGGAATTGTTTTATGAGGCTGCCCTGGGCCGAGGCTGAGCCTGCTTCCTTCCGCCGGCTCAAAAAAGACCAGCCAAGCCTGGGCTGCCTGGCAGATGTGCTTTAGTGGCCCAAGACAGGATGCAGTAAATGTCCACTGCCTTTCACATGCAGATGCCTCCAGGGCCATCATCCAGGGCCAGCCGCCTGTGCCTTTGTGCTGCAGCCCCTGCTGTGCCTGGCCCTGCCTGTGAATGGCTCCCCTTGGGGAGCCCAATCTGCCCAAGAATAGGCTCCAATAAAGGCCTGCGGTGGGGGATTCAGGCCAGTTACAGATGTCCATGCTGGTCACAAGTCCTACAGCAGTAAGTTCCCATCTCCTCTGGCTCAGGCTCTCTCCACCTGCCATGCTAGCCCTTCTGGGCATATGCTGTTCACTGCTGATCTCCCTGCACGACCATAGCAACTCCACCAGGGCACAGGTGTCCATTTACCTTCTTCACTGCCACAAATCCCCAGTGCCCTGTGGTATGATGAATGTTTGCTGGGTGAGCGGGTGGATGAATGAATGAATGCATCTTTTATGAGGGCTTAGCCCCCTTTTCTACTTCTGCCAGGGCCAGAATCTCTGAGCCTCGGCCCTCATCTTGAAAAGGGGATAACACACCACTTGAGGGGCCAGTATGAATGTGAGGTAGGAGGTCAAGCACCTACCTAGCACATGCCAGGACTCCCTCAATATATGATAGCCTTGGTTTCTGTGGTCCATCCTGTTTACGAAAGCTGAGTTTACACTCTCCCTATGATTTCTATGTCCCACTCAGTGGGAACCTTTCAGAAACCCTGAGAATACTCATCATCACAGAAGTCCAGGAAGAAGAGTAGCGGACAGTGAGTCACCCTCTCCTAGGCTCACAGAATGAAGATGGTGCTTGGGAGCCACAGTGTTGGGGAGTTGCCATGGAGACACATGCTCCCCTAGGACTCCATCCCTCCTCCGTCACCTGCCCTTCTGGAGCAGCTGTTCTTGCCCTAGGAACTTCCTTTGAGTCCCTGAAGGACTTCCAAGGGAGTTGTGCATTTCAAGGGGGGAAAGATGGGAAAGAAGCTGCTCCTGGAGCTGCCCAAGCTACACAGGCCAGCTGGATGCTTGGCTACGCACCTTGGCAAGCCGGGCCTGGCCCATAAAGGACTCCTGGGAGAGCCCATTCTTGGCTCAGCCACCAAGAGAGGAAAATTCTCCTCTTCCCCATGTCCAAAGTAGGCATGTTTGGAAGGGAAAATCCTATTCCTCAAGCTTCTTGTTCCCAAGCTTCAGGCATCTTTTACAGAATGGAGAGGGCCTAGAGGGATTCTCTGAGGAGGATAGGCCTGGGTGAGGGCCTTGTCCTACAACACTGACAGAAATGCTGTAGAGAGAAAGTGAAAGTCAGCCCAGAACCCACCCAGCACTGCAGTGGGGTGGGGGGCAGGCTGTATGGGTGCTGGCTGCTCAGGGACCATTCAGTGACAACCTCACCATTGAGTCTGTATGACTGGCAGCTAGGGGGAGGGGCCCCAAAGGGCACCTGGGAAGGCCCAGGTAGACCAGACGAAGTGTAGGGACTTGGTTCTTTGGGCCTCCCTGACACTGTAATGATAAAACCTCCCAGAGTGACTAGTACAATGTCCCCTTCGCCAGAAACAGTCCTTTGGGCTTTTTTGGAAGTGAGCTTTTCACCTCTGCCAGCTACGTAACAACTGGCTTTGGTGTATTTTCAGACTGTTTCCTGAGCTGTGTGATCTGTACAGAGTAGCAGTTATGAGACACTCTGGCTGAAGCAAGTCTAAACAAAACGGTGCAGAGCCCAGAGGTTAACAGAACCCTTTTCAGGGCCACCCTCGGTGGCACATCCAGTCTGTGTAGGGGTTTGCTGAACAGTCCTGCACCAAGTTGGAAGCATCTGCTCAGAGGACGCTTTAGTAAGAGGGAAGCCCTGGCCCTGTTTCAATGCCCCTTCTCTGCCCTCAGGGAGAACGGGGTTCAAAGGGTCCCTCGTCACCCCAGCTCAGAGAGGGGCATGAGCACCTCTCTCTAGGCCTCAAGTCCTCCTGGCGATAAAGACGATAACAGCACCCCTCCTTGGACTGCAGGGAGGCTACACAAGACAACAGGAGAAAAGCACTAACACCTGGTGTGTAGTAAGTGCTCTCTGAGAGTGGCCACTTTGCTGTTGTTGGGAGAAACCCGCCTGGGACATGTGTTCCCCAGAGCCACATTACTGCCTGGAAAGCAAAGGCTCACAGGTGGCAGTGGCTATACCCTGCCTTGATTTCTCCAAGTTTTTTATTCTGTTTTGTGGTACTGGGCATTGAACCCAGGGCCTCAAGCACTCTGGGAAGTTCTCTGCCATGGAGCTATATCCTCATCCTCGTCCTTTTAAAATTCTATCCTCAGCACCCCCCCACACAACAAGATAAAATAAAATTTAAAAATTTTTAAATAAAATTTTGAGACAGGGTCTCACTAAGTTGGCCTTAAAACTGGCCTTAGTCAGCCCAGTTATGGGCTTATGATCTTCCTGTCTCAGTCTCCTGAGTTGATTCAGGGCTTTTAGAGGTAAAATGGCTCTGTCAGAATGAAAATGATTGATAAACCATGAAACACTGGGGCTCTCATTCATTGCCAGCATGAAATGAGAACTGGCTCCACTTCGGGGGACATGGGGTAGCTACTACTAAAGCCGAACACATGCCTCGCTTATGACCCAGACATACCCTCCCAGATCAGCATGCTCCAAGGAGGCATACGCTGTAGGAATGCGTCCATGCACCCACCAAAGGATGTGCTCTATAATGTTCGCAGCAGCATTGCTCAAAATAACCCAAACTAGAAACTATACTCCACCAAAAGGACAGTGGATAAATTGTGGAGGTCATCACTCAATGGAATGCAACACATTAATGACAGTTTTAGTTACTTTTCTTTCATTGCTGGGACAAAATACCTGACACCCAAAGTTAGGGGAAGAAAGGTTTATTAGGTTCACAGTTTGTAGAGGTTTCAGTCCACAATCAGCTGGGTTCGAGGCAGGGTGGCATGGCAGACAGGCAGAACACAGCCAGGTAAGCAAGGAATGCAAGCAAGGGGTGGAAGCAAGTGATGCAAGCAAGCAGGTAACCAGCTTCTCCCTGTATCTCATATTTTATCCAGGCTACCTGGCTTTAGGGTAGGCAGTACTCCCGTCCTTAATCCTAATACCCTTAATCCTAGTGTAACATCCTTGATCCCAGCAGAACCATGCCAAACTGATCAGTGAATTAATTTAGTAATCACACACTCTAGATCCAGCTATCTCTTACCACATGAGGCTTTGGGGGGACATCTAGACACAAACCATAACAATAACAATAATGCAATGGACAATGTACAGTCACATGCCACAAACACGAGCAAATCTCTCAGACATAATGTGGAGTGGAAGAAAAAAAAAAACAAAAGGGAACACAACATATGATTTCAATTATATATAGTCACAACAAGCAAAAACTAATCTGTGGTATTAGAAGTCAGGACAGGAGTCACTCTGGGGAAAGGAGGTTTCTCAAGTGTGGGCTACACAAGGACATGAATTGGTGAAAATTCATTGACAGTTATACCACAATATGAGCACTTTCAATATGTATAATTTACTCTAATAAAAAGTTATTTTTAGCTGGACAGGGTGGTGCACACCTGCAATCCCAGCACTGAGGAAGGCTGAGGCAGGAGGATGGCTTGTTCCCTAGCTCTTCATTCAAGACTCCAAAATAACATCTGTCTTTCCAGGGTCTTCATGAAACACAGTAGTAGGAATACATCCTTGCATTTCTGCCTTTTCTACAGAAAAGATGGCACCTGGTGCATGCCTGCTACCTTCACTAGCAATACATCTACAGGGAGGAGTGCTCACTTCCTACACTGCATGGTATTCCACTTGCATAGGCATAACCAACCTTTAAATGCCGGACATGCCTGGCCTGCTTGGGCTTCACTAGTGAAGAACTGTCTTGGGCTGCATATAAAATACATACTATAGTTAATGTATATAAATAACAAAACTTTCTTTTAAGAATCATTTGATTTAAACATAGGGCCATGCAACGCACAGGCCGCAGGTTGGACACTCCTTGATAAACACAGGGAAAGTAAAGCTCCCCTACAGTTCTTACAGTTCTTTGCCATTTCAAAGGTCACTTCCGTGAATGATCTTGTGGTTAGGTCATTTCTCCTGTATGAGGCAGGACAAATTCCCAGAAGTGGAGCTGCTGTTAGATATTGTCAAACATGTCTTCCACAAGCAAGAAATGGCAGGGTCTGTTTCCTCAAACTCTCACCAAGAGAACTTATTCTCAAACTCTTAGATTTATGTCAGTGTTGTCATATTGTTGGAAAATGGCATCTTGGTATAGCTTTAATTTGCACTTCTCTTATTTGAGTTATGCTAAGCATCTTTCATACACTTGTGGGGTCACTTGTGCTTTCTTGTGAACTGCATAGGTCCTCTGTTTAGATTTCCACTGGACTGCTCAATTTTGGTTGCTGAGTTCTAGATTTTCTGTCATAGCTACAAAGGCTTTCTCTCACTCCAAGATTACAAAGCTAGGCATGGTGGGATACACACCTGTAATCCCAGCACTTGGGAGGCTAAAGCAGGAGGACTGCAGTGAGTTCAAGGCCAGCCTAAACTAAACAGTAATACCTTGTCTCAAAAAAAAAACCCAAACAAAGAAAAGAACAAAATCCTCAAGTTTACAAAGGAAATCTCCCTGTTTTCATTGCACTTAGGTTTTCACTTCTTACATTTAAATTTCTTTCTTACATTTAAATTTCTTTCAAACATAAAAGGACCATGTGATAAGCCTGCCTAAAATCTTCACTGCCTACCTATCACTGAGGATATGGCTGACACTCTCCTTAGCCCTGGGTCCCTGCCTGCTGGAACTACCTCCCACACAGACTTCCACCACACAGGCCCCCAGCACAGGACTCTTCAACTCCCTGAGTACTACATGCTTGCTGCCTCAGGCTTTGAAGCTGCTTTCCTTCTGCCCAGAGGCACTTCTTCCACCTCTTCATTCAAAGCCTTCTCCTCAGAGCTGTCCCCATCCCCCTCTCTGGGCCAGGATACCCTCCCTGCTGCCACACTCTCAATGCCCTGTCTTCACATCATTTAAGCCAATCTGTGGTGACTTGGTCTACTCGTTTGCCAAATACTGTCCTCCAAGAGGCCCTGACTATCTCATTTACTGAATAGAGGCTCTGGTTTCCTCCTCCCACATATGAGGCCACTATTCTCCAAAACACAGCCGAATCCCCTCTACTCCATTAGCACAGGTGCCACAAGCACAATGTCTCACTTACAACTGAGCCAGTCTAAAGCTCTGGGGTTAGTGGAGGATCCTGGAGGGACTAAAACCTCCCACTGATGCCCAGAGGCAGCTCTTAAGCCTGTCTTTTCCATGCACTCCTGGAGCCTAGCAGTTGTCAACCTCCCAAACCCTTCCCACTTCACTTCGCGCAACAGCTTGGGTCCCTAGGATCTTGGCAGCTCCCACCTACACGTTGGTAGGGTGGGGCCTCTGAGAAGGACGAGGAAGCTCACTCAACTACTATCTACACATCAGTAAACTGAGTCCCAGTGAAGCCAGGGCCCTAAACCAAATCAATGCCACAGCAGTACTGGCCAGGACACTAAGGCAATCACAAAGCCTAGGCTTGGTGGTGCCAGCTTTCGGTTCCAAAGAGTCCTTCATGGGCAAAGGTTGATGGGCCAGATGCCCTCTTCCTCCCACCAAACCAATGCAGCCAAACAGAATTATATCAAGTGACACTTCTGTGATTTCAAGTTTCCACTAAGAAGTCAAAAGAGGGGCTGGAGATTTAGCTCAAGTGGTAGAGTGCTTGCCTAGCAAGTGCAAGGCCCTGAGTTCGATCCCCAGCACCAAAAAACAAAACAAGCAAAAACAAAAACCAAGAAGTCAAAAGAGACAGATGGAATTGAACATTTTATTTAACCTAATATATTAAAAATATTTCAAAGGAAAAGGGATGAAGAAAAGGAATTAAGATGTGTATGCACACACACATACACAAATGCTGTATGCACATGGACCAACTGTACAAAGGAATGTAAACACTATGGATTGCAAACATAATACATATAATTTCAGTGGGGCATCATGGTGGTGCACGCCTGTAATCCCAGCGCTCCGGGAGGCTAAAGCCAGAAGATTTAAAGTTCGAGCCCAGCTTGGGCAATTTAGCGATTTGGCGAGACCCTATTTTAAAACACAAAAATAAAAAAGGGCTGAGGATGAGCAAAGGCTCTGGGTTCTGTCTCCAGTACGGGGGGGAAAATATTCAACATGCAATCAGCAACAATTTTAATGAGCTGTTTTACACTTTTCTCACTGCACTTGTAAAACTGGTGTGCACTGTATGTTTACACATACAGCACATTTCCGTGCAGACTACTAGCCACAGTTCAAGCGCTCGGCTGCCACAGGTACCACAGCGGCAGCCCTGCTGGACAGCGCAGCTCAACTATTCTAGCGCGCCCCTCCACCACAGCCAAGTCCTCCGGTAAGCAGCGCGCGGGGCGGGGCTAGCGCGGAAGCCCCGCCCACAACAGAGGCCGCCAAAGATCGGCGACGCAGGGCCGAGCGTGGAGCCGATCGCCTACTCACCCGTTGCCCACTCACCTCGCCACCGCCTCCACCGAACCGGGGATGGGCACCCCGCCGCCCGCGCAGCTGTCGAACAGCACGCCCGAGATGTCGAGCAGCACCCCGCGCACGCCGGCCAGCCGCTCGCCCCACACAGCCATTGCGCCCAGCGGTGTGCCCTGGACCCAGCGTTCCAACCAGCTCGGGAGCCCGCGTCCGCCCCCACCGCGCAGGGGCACCTGGGAGCTGTAGTCCCGCGGGCGGGATGGGCGGGGCGCGAACCCGGAACTGTCCGAAGCAGCCGGCTTCCTCCGGGGAGAAGGATTACCGGAAATAACAGCGGTCTTCTCAGGAGGTCGGGAAAGCGGATAACAAGGCCCTCTGAGAGTTAACCTGCCTAAAAACCAGGGCACAGGGCAACTGAGACGAGAAGGCACCTGTAAAAGGAAAAAGGATGAAAGAGAACAGGCTATGCCAGCGATTCTCTGGTGTTCTCCATCTTCGGTAGCAGAGTGCGGCACCACCGCGAGCGACAGAATGGTCGGAGTCGTGGCGGTCCCGCACCAGGCAAACTAAGGAAACGATGTCCAGAAACGATAATTGCAGTGTAAAGTGTAATACTAAAACAAGCTGGAAGAAAGTTAAATGTGCAAGGGCGGGGATTGTTCAAGAAAATATAACATGAGTACTGAAAGAAGTACGATATGATAGAAAAAAAAAGTAGACTAGGTAACAGCGTGTGAAGTGTGGTGGAAGGTGTGGTGGCCCACACCTATAATACCAGCATTCTGAGAGACTCAGGCAGGAGGATCTCAAGTCTAAGCCCATCCTGGGCAAATTAACAAGCCCGTTTCAAATTTTAAAAAATATAATAAAATAAAAAGGGCTGGGACATAGCTCAGTGCGAAGGCCCTGGGTTTAATCCCCAGAACTGCAAAATAAAGTACAGACGGCGGCACTGCAGAAATGAGGATGGATAAGAATAGAGCTTGAAAGAAAATGGGAATATTGTGGTCTATTAGGCCACAGAGAGTTTTATGAATAATAAAATTACATTTAATGTTACATTTTTTCGCAATAAAAATTAATATAAAAGAAATTTCCCTCACACCCCCTCTGAAGTGATTAAGTAATTAAGTTGAAACAGGAAAATTTGACTTCTTTTATGATTTTGCTTTGAGATTTTGAAGGAGGGGACCATAATTATATCAGGCTCTTGTTTCACAGTAAGGATGAATTCATCAGAATGTTAGCACTTTAACTCAGTTTAATGAATTGTGTGTACTCCGATGATAAACTTACTGGAGGAGCTGCTTACAAGAGAAAAATAAAATGCCTTTCTCCTTTTACAGGATTCACAATGCCAGGGAAGAGTCTTATACTGTATATAAAGGTTCTTAGTTGCAGACAATAGAATCTACTCTAGCTAGATGGGTTTGTTTACACAGGGTATGAAGGAATTTACAGATTTCCAGGAGGGCTAGAGAACCAAGCTCAAATGCTACACAGCCAGAAGCCATACATCTACAAGAAGTGCTTATCTTTACTGCTGCCTTGTGATCATTGCTCCATCACTTGGCTGCCAAGATGCCAGAGACCCAATAGTGCAGCCCACAGCCCAGCTGCAGCAAAAGAACCATACACACCCAATTCTATCCCCTCAGTGACCAGCACCTCACATTCACCATGTCTGGCTTGGTGGAAATCTATTCCAACCTGAATGGGAATCTAGGAAATGTAGTTTTTAGCCTTCCAGACTCCATAACATGTAAAGTGAGTGAGTCAGTCAACATAATCTGCCAGGAACATCGCGAAACATGTATTGAGTCTGTACTCTGTGAAGTGATCTCTAGGAGTACAAAATGGTCTGAGTGATCTTTGCATTCAAAGGTCAAAATTGGGCAGAGGACAAGGCATATATACAAGTTTACTGATCCAATAGGTGTCAAATGCCAGTATGACAGATACAGCCAAGAGGATGGTCTCCACGGGCCATGAAGTGTAGCAGTAGCTTCTGAGCAGATGGGCAGGCTGAAGTGGATTTTAAAAGAATGACTGGGCTTCAGCTTCATGCCAAAGAGAAGGAGAAAGGGTAATTCTGCCAGTGTGTGAGCCTACATGTACTCCTTTCAATGAGTTCTGCGTGTGACCTTGGCCAAATCATTTTCCATCTCTAGCACTGTGGCAGACAGAATAATATGTCCTTGAGATATCCACATCCTTATTCTCCAAACCTGTAAATATATTCTCTTACATGGCAAAAAGGGATTTTGAAGATATGGTTAAGCCTAAGATCTTCTGGGGTGATTGTTTAGGATGATCCAGGTAGGCCCAAAGTAATCCCAAGAACCCTTAGGGAAAGCGAGAGAAGTGAGGAAGTTAGAGAAAGAGATGAGCCAATAAAAGCAGAGGAGGAAGGGAGGGAGAGAGAGAGATTGAGAGATTAATTTGAAAATGCTGCACTCAACTGGCATGGTGGTGCATGCCTCTAATCCCAGCACTCGGGAAGCTGAGGCAGGAGGATTGCGCCGAGTTTGAGGCCAGCCTGGGCTACATAGTGAGTTCAAGGTCAGCCTGAACTACCTAGAGAGACCTTGTTTCAAAAAAAAAAAAAAGAAAAAACCAAACAAACAAAAAAACAAATGCTGCACTCATCCTTGAACATGATGAGGTCAAGAACCAAAAAAAGCAGGCAGCCTTTTAAGAAGCTGGAAAAGACAGAGAAATAGCTTGATCTCCAGAATCTCTAGAAGGAATATAGCCCTGTGGACACATTGGTTTTAAGATTTCTGACCTCCAGAATTGTAAAATAATAAGTTTGTCATTTGGAGCCACTCAATTTGTGATACTGTATTTATTACAGCAGTGATAGGAATGGAATACAGGGACCCAGGTCCCTCACCTGAAAAATGACATGTTGACTCTAAGTGTGGTCCAGTGACAAACTGAGACGTGATCCAAATATCCAAGACCTTTCTTTGGATATAATGGGCAAAGAGCATTGTCGAAGTTAGGGTCACATTTGGCTGCATATAACAAAACAAAACAATTTTAGTTGCTCAATCAGATAGGGTTACTTTCCTTCATATGTTATAAAGCCAAGAGGAAGGGACTCCTCATCAGGTACAGCAACTCCCAGGACCAGTAGGGAATAGTCTGCTTCCATCTTTCTGCCCCATCACCCTCAACATGACTCTCATCCTCTCAAGGTGCCCGAGGTACCCTCTTTCAGGGAAGAGGAAGTTGAGGAGCAAAACTAAAGCTTCCACAGACCCTGAAAGGCCGAGGTAAGAGAATCATAAGTTTGAGCCAAGGCTGAGCAACTTAGCAACTCAGTGAGACCTTGTCTCAAAAAAGTATTAAAAGGAATGGAGATATAGGTCAGTGCAAACAAAGGTCCTGGGCTCAATCCCCAGCATGAAAGAGGGAGGGAGAAAGAGAGTGAAAAGAAGAGAAAAAGAAAGAAAGAAAGCCTGGAGATGTACCTCAGTACAAAGGCTTTGGGTTCAGTGTGGAAAAAGAAAAAGAAAAATAAAAACAGCAAACTTCCCCAGAATCCTGATCTGATGGACTCATGTTTGTATCTTTTGGTCCAGAACTCAAGTGGCTCATTAACACAACAGTGTGCAGGGACACACATTCTACCAACAGAACTTTTGGCGTATTAATTTTTCAATGACAAATATACAAATCATTTCTAAATTTCAGTTCAAATATGAATTCATCCATCCTCGATTGCTATAATAGGTGTGTATATTATTCCTTCAGATTTTCTTGTATTAGTCAGGACTGTTGTTGCCAGTGTCAGAAACCAGGTTCCAAATGGCTTAAATTTAAAAGGAATCTATTGGCTCACACCATTAGGTAGTCTAGCAATTGATAGTTTCAGATATGGCCTATTACCAACTCTAGGGGAAAAAAAAAAAAAAAACCAACTCTAGGGGAACAGTGTCCTGAGTAAATCACCTGGTGAAGAACCTTTTCCTCAACTTGGTCTAACAGTTCCACAAAGAACTGATTGGCTCTACTGAGTCAGGGTCCCAATCTCTGTGCCTGAGGAAAGTAGTGCCATGAGGATCCAGCCTGACTCTTGTTCCTTCCCAGGTGTATTAGACACTTTTCCTACTGCTGGAACATAATACCTGACACCACGAATTAAAGAAGAGGGTTTTTTTGGCTCATGGTTTCAGTCTGTGGTTGTTGGCTACCTCCAGGACAGAAACATAGTGGCGGAAGGGCATGGTAGAGCAAGGATGCTCACTTCATGATGACCAGGAAGCTTAGCTCTGGAGAAGAGCATCAGAAAGGAAGGGGCCAGGGAACAGATATAGTCCCCAAAACCATGCCTTTGTGACTAGATAAACATACCCAGAAGTATGGTTTACTCATCACCTAGGTGCTTCTCAAGCTAATCAAGTTGACAGTCAAGATTAACTGTCACGCCAGGGCCAGAAGAAAGGTTTCAGCTTGTAGTCCCACCATGGCCATGTGGAATGGGGAGAAAAAGTCCCCCACTCTCAGCAAAAAGCAGGGCACTGTAACAAGAATGAGAAAGAAGCAACACTGTACCAGCAGAAGTAGCATATGGGACTAACCCCAGGGATCTTTTTCTTATCAAATTCAGTCTCCCCTGGAAAGTGAGACCAGACCAAGTGAGGCCACATGACCCAAAATGTCTTTAATCTGTGGTGGGGGGAAGTTGGAGAGCCATTGATCTAAAAGAGCTTCTCAAACTTTGAGGTGTCTGTAGTTCAACTCACCTGGTTGAGCTGAATTCATCAGTCTTATTAGGCAGTCCAGGCAGACCTTCTGAATCTGGAGTCCCCCCCCCATTGGCATACATCACCATCACCTTAAAACACAGTGGTGGGTTCAAGAAGTCTGAGATGGCCCTGAGAGCCCTAAATATGACCTCTCGTGAGTGACTTGAGTGTCCTGCAGTATAACAGTCAAAATAGAAGACAAAACGTCTCATAAACAGTATTCTGAGAGAACAAGGTGAAGGCCTTGGGCTTCTTGTTACCTAGCCTGAGAAGCCAGGGTCACTTCAGACATGCGGTACTCATTACCCAGAGATAGATCAGCTTCAGCATGCACATTGACTGTACAAGGGCATGCATGCTGGGCAGTGCGGCTTCTTCAAGGTGGTCTTCTTTGGAGACTAGATTCCACAGCGCATTTCTACCAGAGTGACAGAAATGATAGACTCAGTTCAGCTCACATTTTTTTCTACTCCTGTGGTTTTCTTTTGCAAAGAGTATGATTGTCCAGCATGAATGTCTCTCTTAAAGACGTGAGGTTGCTCCACAGAAGTATGACATTTCCCCAGAGTCAGATCCATTATGAACTCATCCATATTGAGACTAAACATGTCTCAATCTTACATCCTCAGCCTGCACCACCTCTCAAGGTATGGGTTTCCAACTCATTTGAAACTGTGGAGCTTTGGGTTTGTTACTAGACTACCATTTATTCCTTTCAACTCTTTTCACCTACTAAATGTGAGGGTGTTAATAGGTAAAGAGACAAATGCTCCATGGCCTTTGACTTTAGGACAGTCCGAGATCCAGGCAGTCTGTGTCCTATACAGTGTGATAAAGGCTCTGCGTGGCAGGTTTATTTGATTCTGGTTAAACTGATTCTAATAAAAGTGGAGGAGGAGGAGGGAGAGGGTTGGAAGAATATAGGTAATTTATAAAATCAAAGGAAATATTGAAGAACTAGATTTTGAAAAATAACAAGAACCATCAATTCCAGGAATGGGAAATAACAGATAAGTTCACTTGGGCACTGCTGCCAGAATGAAGCACCCACAAGCCAGTGCCACTGTTTCAAAATCTTAGGGGAACAAGTGCCTGGCAGTCCTATAGTTTCCTACCTCTTGGCCAGGGGAGTTTGAGGCCCCTGATTGGCCCATCGTATACAAGAATAGAGACCCAGAGGGTAAGAGCAAAACCAAAGAACTGAGACCAGAAAATGGGGGTGAAGAATCAGGTCAGACAAGACAGAGAGATGTCCACCAAGGGCTAAAATGGGAGCATGCCCAGGAAACATGGTAGCAGACAATGCCCAATGACCTTACAGAAGGCATAATGCTTGACCAGGGGAGAGCTGAAAATGAAAAGACATTCCCACGTAAATATGGGCAAAAGACAGCATTGCCAGTGACATATGCATTCAGGTTTGAGAGTCAGTTCTACCTGGGGTTCTTCTAGTAGAGTTGGCTCACGTGTCTGAGAAGGAGTGTTGATAGGGATGCTGAGGCTCATGGGGAACCCAGAAGAAGCAGGACAGCCAGTCTCGGGAGGAAGGAACCTGGGGCAGCACTGCTGCTCACCCATCTGTCTCTCACAGCTTCTCCACTCTGTTCTGTGTACCTGATCTCGTCAACTCTTCCCCACTCCTGCTGAGTCTCTTCTCCATTATAATTGTTCTGCTCATATAGCCCCTCAGTGGCCGACTGATCTCCATTTTCCTTGCCCATTGAGCTCAAGCAACCGCAGTTTTGAGGAACATGCCCTGGGGCCCTAATCCAGACTCTTGGGGAGGTATCTGTGGTCCAGCTTACCTGGCTGAGCCGACTCCACCAGTCTTGTTATTAGGGAGCCCAGAGATAGATAACCATTTGGATCTGGGGTTCCCTCCTCATTGAGGCAGAGTCTATGAGAAGGTAGCATACATATGCAGGGGACCGACACACGGCTCACATGGAACATGGCCTCTCCAGGGTTCAAGGCTGTGAGGACAGTTAGGTCAGACCTTGAAGACCCTTGCATTCCATCCTAAGGCATTTAGTCTACATCACATGAACCACAGTACCCATTGAAATATAGACAGTGAATGGATGAACTTGCTTGGCAGGTGCATAGCCAAGTTTGCAAACTCACAATCCACAGACCTGTTTCTGAGAGTCTGTTTTCTAACATTTTGATTTGGTAACTAGCACCTAAAACTTTGCAGATGTTATGTAAGAATACAGACTTCTGGTTTGTTGTAGCCAATAAGATCGGGTTGTGCTGATCAGCATTCCTGTGAGGTCACTGTCTACAGGGTGGAGTACAGGGTGGAGTAGCTGCATCTTGTAGGCTGGTAGTGTCCTTGTCTAGTTGGTTTTGCTCTCTTAGGTCAAAACCTGGCCCTCTGAAGGCCAGGGTTTGCATACTCAAGTGAGACAGAATGTAGGACTGGCAAGACTGCAGGCAGGGAGACCAGGGAGAAGGTGAAGGGGTGAGATTTGGGTGCAGACTCAGGGAGCAGAAGGCTTTGCTATGCTTACTGTCAGAAAGAGCCCACATTGTATCTGTGCCCCTGCTTTTTCTGGCCCCATCCTTCATCACAAGTCCTCAGCTTATTATTTTCCTCAGCTCCTTATTCTTTGTACCATTAATATTTTTCTGCCTTTCTTTCTTTTTTTTGAATGAAAAAGATTTTATTTTTTAAAAATTATTTTTAAATTTCATTTTAATGGTACATTTTAGATGTACATAGTGATAACATTCATCATAGAGCATTTGTACATGTACATGATATATCTTGCTGCTTCTTTTTTTCCTATTCCGCTCTCCTTCACCTCCACCACCCTCCTTACTTACAAAAGTTTTGTTTCCATTTTTTCCTTCTATTCTTTATTTCTCTCGTCCCTCTGTTCCTTTCTCCCTCCCCCTCCCTTGTTCCCCTTCCCATTTGAATACTTTCTTCCCTTTCTCAATATAATACATTTTAGTCTTTACACTTTCAGCTTCTCACACCAGAGAAACAATGCGGTATTTAAACATGTGCGTCCAATTTATTTCACTTAAGAGTATGGTTTCAAGATGCATCCATTGACCTCAAAATATCTCAAGCTTGTCGTTCTTTATGGCAGAGTAGTACTCCATTGTCTTAAAAAAGCACATTTTCTTTATCCATTCCTTGGTTGATGGGCATTTGGGCTGTTTCCAAGATTTAGCTATTACAAACTGCTGCTATAAACATGGGTATGCATGTGTCGCTGTGATATGATGCTTTTAATTCTTTTGGGAAGATACCAAGAAGGGGAATAGCTGGGTCAAAAGGAGTCTCTAGTCTTAGTTCCCTGAGGAATCTCCACACTAATTTCCATAGTGGTTGCACCAGTCTACATTCCCACCCACAGTGGAGAAGTGTTCCTTTTTCTCCACAGCCCTTCCACCATTTGTTATTGGCTGATTTGTTGATAATAGCCATTCTTTCTGGAGTGAGATGGAATCTCAGTGTTGTTTTAATTTGCATCTCTCAAATGACCAGTGATGTTGAACATTTTTTCATATGTTTAGTCGCTGTTTCTACTTCTTCATCTGAAAAGTGTCTATTCATTTCAGCTGCTCACTTTTGGATTGGGTCTTTAAATTTGGGGGGGTCTGATTTTTTTCTGAGTTCTTTATATATTCAAGATATTAGTCCTTTGTCAGAAGAATAGCTGGCAAAAATTTTTTCCCACTTTGTGGATTGTCTCTTCGCTCTGTTGGTGATTTCTTTTGCTGTGCAAAAGCTTTTTAATTAGATACCAGTTGTTTTTCCTACTTTTCTAGATGCCTGGTGCAACTCGGCTTGCTGGCAATTCTTTTTTTGAACTCCTCCTAGGAGCTTCTTTAAGCATTACGGAACACTTGCAAAACTGGATCCCTGAAACTGGCACCACAGTTCCAGGCAGCACATGTGGGGGTCAGTTATTTCTCCAAGGTTCTGTTACACAGCCTAGCTATGTGCTTAACTTAAAGGAAAAGCCTTTTAATCAAGTCCTACAATTGGGTTTCATCCTGGGGCAGGAGTATGAGTTCCCTGAAAAGAACCTTACCAGAAGAGGGTTCTGGAATCTCACTGCTTAGATTCAAAACTCAGCTTACCATTTTCTAGCCCTGGGGCATGGGCAACTTCTCTGTTCTTGTTTTCTCAACCGTAGATTGAGGATAATAGGGCCTATTTTGAGGGATGGGGTGGTTCATAAAATAACATGTGCAAAAGGTCAGTCCAATATCTGACCCAGAGAAAGCGCCCAAGAAAGAACAGCTATTATTGTTAATACTATCAAGGTGACTTAACATGTGTTCTGTTCGCCAATATAACCCCTACTACTTTATCACCTTCTTTGATGATTCCTCTGTATTTCTAAGATAAAGTTGATTTTTTTTTTTTGGTAGTACTGGGAATTGAACCCAGGACTTTATACCAAGCTACCTCCCCAGTAATTTTTATTTTGAGACAGAGTCTTGCTAAGTTGCACAGGTTGGACTTGAACTTATGATCCTCCCTGCCTCAGTTTCTCACACTGCTGTGCCATTGTGCCCAGTTTAAAGTTGATATTTTAACCTGAGGATTTTCAAGAACACTCATTGACTTTTTAAAAGTGAATTATGTTGAGTAAATTTCTTTACTGTAGCTTGGGGCAGTTGTGTATGCCTATAATCCCAGCTACTTGGGAGGCTGAGGCAAGGGGATTACAACTTCAAGGATAGCCCGGAAAATGCAGCAAGATGCTATCTCCAAATTAAAATAAATGAATAAATATAAAAGGTCTGGTAAGCTGGGTGTGGTGGTGCATGCACTTGGGAGGCTGAGGCTGGAGGATTGCCTTGAGTTCCAGGCCAGCCTGGGTTTTGTAGTGAGTTCAAGCTCAGTCTGAAATGCAGAGCAAGGCCCTGTCTCATCCAAAAAACGGCAATGACAACCAAAAAAAAAAAAAGGGCTAGTGTTTTAGATAGGGGCTCCCTAGATTCAGTCCTTAGTAATGGGTGGGGCAAGGGAAAAAAATAACAAAAAAGATGTGTGTGTCTGCAGTTTGGGGTCAGGTGGAGAAGTCTACACTTTGAAGTCTGCTTTCACAAATCAAAGTGTTGGCTTTTTTTTTTTTTTTAAGTGAAGGAATACTTGCTCTGCTCAGCAGCCAGAGTTCAAAGCTCTAGTGGGAAATGGTAAATGCTAGCCTTTAATTGTAAATGAAAGCTCCAGCAAAGGGGACTGTATTCAAGTGAACAAACATCTGATTCCGCTATCAGCAGTTTCCTTTTAAAATCCAGTATCTTCTCCCTCCTATTCTATAGACAGATTTGAGTTGAAAAAGCACATCTTGGGGAAAGGTGGCTGAGCCCCTGAGTAAGGGGGACGCTCACACAGCTGTCTTTGCAGGACCAAGCTTTGTCACCAAGCTCTGCCTTATGAAGCTGTCTCTCTGGCACATAGTATGCCCTACCCCATGGGCCAGCTCAAACAGAGAGCTTTTACCTAGAGAATTCCAGTTGTGTTTTATTTCAGTACACAAGATCTTATCTAAGGTGCTTTAACACAGCTCATAATATTGCCTTCCCTCTCTCTACATAAACTGCACATTCTTTCCATTGTTAACACTGTTCACTGCGAGAGCAGCAGCTCCTCAAGGCTGTGCTGGAATTATAGGCCATTTTGTTTGTGTGATAGCTTGGGAAGCTTGGCATCATTGATTTGCATCGGTGCCTCTGCAAGAGCCTTTGCCTTCTCCTTAAAGATACTATCTAAACTGTGAAATTCATTAAATAGCCCCAGAAATGGATCAGGTTATTTAACACAACATCCCTAATGGCGCAATATCTCAGCTGTCCGCACTGATAGCGAACATTGTCTTGGATAGTGTTATCAGCCCGGGACACCCGCTATGAATATTGATCCTGAGCTTGTTACAGCGATCACTTGCCATCAGGACAGGTCAGGGTTGGAACCCACCTAGCATCAAAGCAATTTAAAGACAGCACTCAGGCAGAATTTTAATGCCCATGCTGCAAGAAAAAAAAAATCAACTTCAGACACAGAGGGAAGGTGGCTTTCCGGGTGTGGATGTATGTATTACACAGGAATACCCTGGGTGTAAACACATGCGCGAGGATGTTAGCCAGTCAAATACATCTCCAGATTGCTCTGGAAGGTTGGCTTTGCTGCTTCCTGGGCCATTACAAAGCAGGGGGCCAAAAGAATTCCTTTAGTCACTTGGTCTCCACTGTCCCCCAACCTGAAGAATGCATCCTGTTCTTCAGATGAGTGTTTCTAAACTGGATGAATATGAGAGAATCTTTCTCGTTCTCTAATATTTATAGGTTACACAGGGGTGTTTTTTGTGTGTCACCCATTGCCAGAAACCAAGTTCTAAACCTTAGAGTTTACATAGCCTTTCACTGTACTGAGCACGCATATGAGAAATGCTGGAAAAATGAAGAGCAAGAAGAAATCAAAAATCATTAGAAGAAGTTCTTAAAAATTTATAGGCTTAAAGAATACAACCTCTATAAGTTCCTGACTTTTGGTCCAGTTTGTTGCTTTTCCTTTTTTGGCTCATTTCCTATATTTAACATCTGCGAACCTCAAAGGAAAGGTGATTTATACTAAAGGAAAACTTATCGTACAATTTAAACACAAACTTTTGAGGCAATTTATAAAGTCCAATAAAATATCTCCGTTTGGGCTGTTCTTGGTTGTCTGAGGGCCCTTCCCTGTCCCCGTGGCTTGAGGTATAAGTGCCCTCTGTAATGTCAGTACCCACCTCATTCTGTGAAATGGTCTCAATGTTTCTTCCAGAAACACTGGAAGAAGCCACATACAGTACAGAATTTCCATTCCTGTGTGACCTCACAGAGATCTATTCCTAGCTACTCTGAAGAATTTAATCCAAAAAAGCACAAACATAGGAGGAAAAAGGTAGAGGCTAGGGTCAGTAGGGGGAGGGGAAAGAAAGAAAAAGGAAGATTTTCCCAAAACTCAAGTGAGAAATATATGAGAAAGAGTTGTCCAAACAGAAAAGAAACTCCCTTATCTGTGTTCAGGAAGGGTCTGTGATTTGCAATCCCCATTTCTGAGTGCTGCCCTTTAGTGCTAGGGCTGTATTTTCTCTGGGTTTCACAGGGTATGCATTCCCTTTGGCAGGAGGTGGTCCAGTGGGCTTGGGCAGGGCACTTCCTTTCCTGAGCTTTAAAAGCACAATCCATCTTCACTTTACGTCTGGAGCTGGCTTGAATTTCGGCAGGGCTTTAAAGTCCGCAAGGAATTTGGTGGCGGCCTCTGGGAGGGGCTGAAAGGTTTGAATGAGAAAAGCTACAAGGAGCTGTTCTCTAAGGCCACCTCTTCAATAACAGATGGGATTAGCAGCTCCCAGCACTTTAATGAGAAGGGTTCTCCTCCTCTTCCTACTTCTTACCTGCTCAGACAATATTAATTGCCAAGTCATTGTTTGGAAACCACATGGGGCAGGGAAGAAAGGGGCAGCAGAGTTAGATGTGGGGCTGGGTGGAGAGACTAGGGGAAGCCTCAGAATTTGCCGCTGAAATAAATGCTTAGTGTTCACAGACTCCAAGTGACAATAGAAGGAATGTTCATATGGGTGTGGCTGGTGAAAGCCTCTCCAATTGCCAATGCTTGCTGCCATCCAGGGGAATTGGGGAGCAGATGGGGGCCATTTCAATTGTCTCTCTTCTCTGATCTTACACTAAAACCAGATGGGCAGCCTTTAACTTTTTCCTTCATGGGGCTGGGAGCGGACGGGGATCAGAGAAGCAGCTTGTTTCCAGGGACCCAAATGCTGATGCAGATGATCAAATTTGTGACTGTGAAGACCTGACTGGGATTAATGGTTCTGTTCAGGGTCACAGCAAACTAGGGCAGCCACCCTCAGCCATCTCCCCTGGCCATGAGCCCACAGCCAGCCTGTTGGGTGTGAACACCTCTCCAAAACTCTTCTTACTCTTTAGCCCTGCTGGGTTCCGGAGTGGGAGGGAAACACTGACACGGCACAGGATTTTCCTTCCTTGTTTCAAGAGAACAAGATGTACTGAACGAAGAAAGAAAAAAAGCTCTGGTCCGGCCCAAACTGTCACCAACTAACAGTGACCCTAGGCAGATAATCTTTGAACCGCAATTTCCTCATCTTTAAATTGGCGATGGCGGTCTGTGTAGGGCCACGCCCACTTCCCAGTGATGTTCAGGGACTCAAAAGATCGAGACAGCCCAAGGGCTTTGTAAACTGTGAGGGCTTTTAAATCGGAGGTAAATGGATCTGCAGCTATTACTGTTGCTCACGGGTGGGGCAGGAGATGTGCTGAGTATTGCTTTGAAGCGATCCGTACTGGCTTCAATGCCATACCCAAGTGAAAGGCAGGTGCACCAATGAAAGGGTGCTGATCCAAGTCAGAGTGGGGAGGGGCGGTGGGGATGCAGACGATGGAAGACCCCCACGCACACTTCCCGAGTTTCCGAGGGTTGGGTGGAGGCTCGAGGAGCCGGCTGCCCGTGGGCCGCGCGCGCGCATTAAGCGTGGCTGCTCCCCTCGCCGAGGCCAGCGGACCAGCGCGGCGCCGGATAGTCCGGAGGCTACCGCGAGGGCGCCCTGCTCGTGGAAAGCGCTTGGGGCCCGCAAGTGCCAATCGGCGCGCAGCCCCCCGCGGCTCTCTGCCTGCCCCGCCTCTTCGCCCCCCTCCCCACCTTCACTTGGCCGCGCGAACTGGTTCTCAGCTAGAGACCTGCGGCCAACCCACAACTGAAGACGATCCCGAGAGCCGCCATCCCGGACCCCTCGCCGCCGGCCTTAGGTGCGCGGCCGGCCGGCATGTTGGCATGGCAGGACGGCGGGGCCAAGGCGGCTCCCTCCCACCACAAGATCTCCTTCTCGGTCCTGGACATCCTGGATCCGCAAAAATTCACCCGCGCTGCACTCCCGGCCGTGCGTCTCGCTCCCCGAGAAGCCAAGAAAAGTTTGGCGGAAGTCGAAGCGGGGAAGGAAGCCAGCCCTGGAGACCCGGTCCGACAGCAGGAGACCCCTGGTAAGCATAGGAGGTGGCCCGAGCCCAGGTGACACATAGAGCCAGGGCCTGGCCTATGGTCCTTAGTGGCATCTTTGCAAAGAGGGAAGACACAGTGGAGCAGGTGCAAAGTGTAGCCCTCTCCTCGGAATAGGATTGGGGTAGAAAAGATGCTCCCAGAAGCTTCTTACCTGCACACCCGCCAAGTAGGTGAGCGCCACAGGTCTGATGGAAACTAACACTCAGTGCCCACCTTGCAGGCACACTCGTTTAACAGGCATTTAATGCGCTCACCACGCACTAGAACCTGGGCTCGGAAATGGGATAAAAGTAATGAAAACTTGAAACCTTGGAAGTAGATAGCATCATTAACATCATTGCCACTTTATGAATGAGGGAGCTGAGACCAAGGTCCACCCCCGGAATCTTGGTGAGTGGCCGGGTCAGGTGCCTATTTCCAACTGCTTGGAGACACCTGCATGACTTTGCTGCCCCAGGACTTTCCTGCCCAGACCCAAGACTGGACTGGGGCTAAGGACTGGGATGGGGCGATGGGACACTATTGGCACTTTCTCCTTGAAACCCTTTTAAATTTAGCTCTAAAGCTGGAGGACAACTAAGGAAGGGTCTAGGAAAGTTTGTCTAGGAAAGCTGGAAGAAGGATGAAAGAGCGCAGGACTCATTCCAGGTGGGACGTGGGCACGAGACTGCCTGCAGGGACACCAAGGACCAGGATCTTAGGTCGGGAGTGAGGCTGGGTGCTGCAGCCCTCTGCTCCTCCCCAAGTTTGGCAGTGATTGTCCCGGGGCTGGGGAGGCGGGCACTGGAGGCTGCGCTTGGGCCCCTGCTGCGGGCCTAGTAATTGTTCAGATCGTCTCTCAGAGGGGCCTCCCTCCTCTCTCTTCACCCCACCATGATCGATATTCTATTACTGGCGCCTGCATATCTCCTGCCCGCAGCTTGCAGGTACCGACTTCAAACCCCCTTTCCCTGTCTGATCCTAATATTGTTCGATTAAAACTTACCTTTAATAGATGACATCTATCGATCCGGCCCCGCACAAATCTGAAACTCTATTAACCCGGCAGGAGAGAGAAGATGGGAAAGGGTGAATTTCACTTGGGAAGGGGGGTGTTGCTTAATAACTTCTTTTTTAATTGCTAGGAGTCCCACACCAAAATACGCTTCCAGCGACTTGGGGAGACACAGCACTAAACACACCCGACGTTCCGATGTCTTAATGTGCAGCGACCCCCCCTCCCCAGGTTGCCCAATAAGATCACTATTCTCTCTTGATGCAGGGTACCATTCCTTCATTCAACGTACTCTTCTTAAACTCCTATGAGGTGGCAGATTTGTAAAGGGCAAGGGGATGCCATATTCCTAATTCTTCTTCTTTCGAGGTTGTGCGGTCCGGTGGTGGAAGGAGCGCGATGTGGGGACAGACCGAATGGGGAACGGGTTGCAGTGAGAAGTCCTCTGCGGAGGACGAGGGGGAGATTTGCAGACCTGGGTCCTTCCGGGCTTCTGGTCACACCGGTCCTTTCTCCCCTAGATACTGCGGGCCCAGGCGCCAGCCCGGCGTCCCCCCTGGAGGGCTCCGAGGCCGAAGAGGATGAAGAGGACTCGGAAGACGCAGGGCGGCAGCGGCGGCGGGAGCCGGATGCGCACCTGCAGACGGGTCCGGCGCGCTCCTCCGAGGCCCGGGTGGCCGCACTGGCGGCTGCCGAGTGCAGCGCGGACGGCGAGGGCGGCCTCGCGGGCTCCCCGTGCTCGCCTGGCTCCCCGCGGCCCCGGCGCCGGCGCCCCGAGCCCAGCTGCGCCAAGCCCCGGCGCGCGCGCACCGCCTTCACCTACGAACAGCTGGTTGCCTTGGAGAACAAGTTCCGGGCCACCCGCTACCTATCGGTGTGCGAGCGCCTGAACCTAGCGCTGTCGCTCAGCCTCACCGAGACGCAGGTTAAAATCTGGTTCCAGAACCGCAGGACCAAGTGGAAGAAGCAGAACCCGGGAGCGGACGGCGCGGCGCAGGCGGGAGGCGCCGCGCCACAGCCCGGGACGCTCGGCGCGGCGGCGGGAACCTGCGGCAGTGGCGCTGGGGGCAGCCCCGGCCCGCCGGGCCCCGGAGCTCTGTCCTTCCAGACTTTTCCCTCCTACTCCGCGGCCAACGTCCTCTTCCCGGCGGCCGCATCTTTCCCGCTGACGGCCGCTGCCGGGAGCCCCTACGCGCCCTTCCTCGGGCCCTCCTACTTGACCCCCTTTTATACCCCGCACTTATGAACCCGGGGTCCTCCAGGACCCCGCTTTGTCGGGATTCTCGAGTGATTGGCTTCCCTTGAGGCCTCCTCCTTCACAGATGGGCCCGATGCGCACCGACCGCCCCCTCCCGGTGTGCGGGTGTCTGCCCGCCCCTTCCCTTCCAGCCTCCGGGAGACGCCACCAGAGGGCGGGCAGAAGCCGCCTGCCGACCCGGGGCCGCTCCTGTTCCCGCCACGCCGACCTCCTGAGTCCACGCGGGCGGCTAAGAGAACTGAGAAGTGTCCAGAGACGAGGCTGTCCTGAAATTTTCCAGTTTGTGACCTTGCTTTTAACTTTCTGTCAGATTCAATTCAGTTCAAGGGCTCTTTTATTTAAGGGTCAGGGCTTTCCAGGCCAAGCTAACAAAAATGTCAGGATAGAGACGAGAGAGCCAAGGCGCCCTGTGCAGCAGCTGGTTGCACCTAGGATGGAATCTTCAAGGTTTCCAGTGTACTCGGAGGTGAGGAACTTCCCCTTCTGGGAGCTGTTTTCCCCTTAGTATTTGATTATTGGCTCAAACCCAGCGGGTCCTCCCAAATCCTGAAGAAAGGTGGAGAGAGTTGGGTCCTCGGTGCACGTTGCTGCTATGAAATTATTTTCGAAACTCAACCTCTCTAGATCTTTAAGATTCGGACGTAAGCGCAGTAGTGTGGCTCACAGACTGCACAGGTTATTCTTGATAGACTAGTCACCTTATTTTTCTGAGCAGGCCATAGATTTGTGCTAGGAAGAGTCACCCTCAGCACTGTGGCTAGACTTACCTGCTAAAGAAGACACAGTTATGTTGCACTGCAGGTTTTGAGAACAGCTTGGATAAACCACAGTGTTGGCCCCAACGTGCATAAAAACGGTAATGAAGGATGGCCCAATGAAAGCCATGAAGTCTATGGAGGAGACGGCTTATTTTGATGCGCAGTGCTTGATACCAACTTCAGTCCTGGCTGATCTGTCTGTCCCAGCAAGTCCTGGACCCTGGGGGAGAGTGAGTTTCACCCTGACACTGCCTGCAGTCAGGCACTGGACTATTTTTAAAAAGCACAAACTTAACATGTTTGGATCTTCATTTGAGATTCTGAGTTGAAAGCAATTCTTGTTGGGAACAGAGTCTCTATGATGGTGAACAAGCAAAAGTTCGTAAAGTGCCGGGAAAGAAAACTGAGTGTAAAGAGCTACGGTGGAGGCCAAAACCTTGTTCATACAGACTCAACTGAGGGATTTAACACAACCTTTCTATGTGCTTTTACTGTCTCCCCCTAAAAATTAGTTCTTCTATAAAACTACCTTACCCGTTTTGTCTGGAATATTCTTCCAGTCATTTCTTGTAATATGGTCAGAAATTTGGATGACTCTAACGCCATGCCATGTATGTTTTATTTTTACTTTTATCTGATTATTTCAGGCCAGCTAATATCTACCTGGATACTGTATTTCTTGCTATTTCTTGGTAGCCCATACCATAATCATTAAACTTAACGAGGGGTTATGACTTCGGAGTAAAAGCACACTTCGCTATTATGAACACATTGTATTATTATAATCTTGAAATATCTAGTTCTCTAATTATCAGGAATGATAGAAAATAGCCCCTTTCTCCCAATTTAAAGACTTCATGTGACTCATAAGGCTTGAAAATATATATTATTTAATTATATATTATTTGCTAATTAGACTCTTTTCTGTCCAAAGAATATTAACAAAACAAAGCATTGTAACTTTCTAAAAGACAGCTGGTGCCAGATGAGATTAAAGATGCAATTACTATAATAGAGAATATAATTTTATTCACTTTACATTTTGAAAAAACTCCAATAATTATTTGGTTTCTCAAAAGCAACATTCCATGTGTATGAACAGGAAAGTTGGGTGCATAAAGGCCAGATCGGTGACAAAAAGGTCAAAGTTGTGTAGTAGGTGGGAGACACTTCATTCCAGTCCTCTCAGGTACCAGACTCACAGACTTGGGTTGAAGAGAGAGAACAGAGAAAGGCAGGAGGCTTGTCTGTCTGTGGACTATTACGGTGCTGCCATTCCTGGCCCTTCTTCCTTCTGCAAATTGTCAGAGTGACGCTTGAAGTGTGTGACACCGGACTGCTTTAAAAGGCCTGGTGGCTTTCCAACCAAATCCTTAGACTCACTCTATTGGTGTGTTGGCCTAATAAATTCCTTTGGTAATGATTTCTTGTTTAATCGTTCCTTGTTCTCTATTAGCAAATCTTTTAATTTTAAAATCATCAGAGCACATATTTGTGTATCTTTCTTAACCTGCCAGCTGATACTGAGTATTTCTACCCTAATACTACTTTCTTTAACTATCCTTTCATACTCACACTAGATTAATGGAGTGACTATATTTGAGGGCAGTTTATACAGACACACATTTGGGCCCATTTTCTTTAGCAAAAAGAAATCATCTTCACAATTTTAATTAGTAGCTACTAATTAAATCAACATCTACCTATCAGAGTTCTAGGACATTAATGCTCTAGCTTTACAAATTCTTAATACCCCAACAAGAGCCTGGTGGGCAGTTAACTTCAGAATCAAACCATCTACTGGTCATATCTTTCTGACCCTAGAAATAACAATTGTTTTGGGATGGGAATGATGCTGGGGATTGAACCCAGGGCCTTTGTACTGTGCCACATCCCAGTCCTTTTGAGACAGGATCTTGCCAGATCACTACGTTGCCCAGGCTGGACTTGAACTTGTGATCCGCCTGCCTCTGCCTCCCATCCTTCGGGGATTACAGGTGTTAGTCACCACGGCAAGTTACAAGTAACAAGTTCCTAAATGAAGCCTTGTAACCAGAGTGTCTTATTTAGAATAAGAGAGTGTGTGGAGAACATTTTTTCTATTGAGAGAATCACAATCCATTGTATGGCCACAGATTAATTTAGTGGGTTTGTCATTTTAGAAATAACTCTTTAGAGCTGATTTAACTAGCTTCAAAAATCATGAGTAGGTAAAATAATAAATTCTCCAACAAATTGCCAAATACCTTTAAAAGCATCATTTCATCACATGGGCAGTTATACAGATCCAGGGAAAGGGAAAGAGAAACAGGAAGTGCCTCAGAGCTGGAGGAAAACTCGGAAGGTGACAAAGGGAGAGTGAGTCAGGGAGATGCTCTTGTAGGTTCCTTCTGAGCACCCAGCCAACCCTTCCTGGCTTCCTTGGGCATATTGAACATTGTGCTCAAAACATGATCCTGCCTCCACACAGCTCTTCTCAATCCACTTCTGCCCCTCAGCAGGTTTGTGGTCTTGGCAAGCTAATGATGTCTTTTTGCCTCAGTTTCTTCACCATAAGGCCTACATCGGGGTGATACAGAAGGCATGAAAGGTTATGTGGAAAGCACTTAGCTTAGTAGAATTATGGTGATTGTCATTCCAATTGAAACTAGATAAGATGTTAAAGATGCTCTACCTAACCCATCTACGTTTAAAATTTTTGAGATGATATAATAAACATTCAGAAAACTGAATATGTTAGATTTCTACATCATGGTGTAATTTTGACAAATGGATCGCACCCGTGTAGCCAACACTCAGGTCGATGAACAGCACATCACCAGCACCCCAGAACACCCTATGTCCCTTCCTCTGTTGTAATGACTGTTTGAGAGTAGCTACTCTCTTAACCTCTAACTGCGTCGATCAGTGTTATCTGTTTTTTCTTTTAATTACAAAATCAGAATCACACAGTATTATTATGGCTTAGATCTAAAATGTCTTCTAAAAGTCTCATGTATTCAGAGGTGGGACTTTTAGAAGGTGACTGGGTCATGGGGGCACTATGCTTATCAGTGGATTAGTGCACTGATGAGTTCCTAGTTGAATGTGCTATTAGGAGATGAGGCCCAGTTGGAAAGGTGGGCAGCCAGGGGCATGGCTTTGGAGGGTATTTGTCTGACTCTGGCTCTTTCCTTTGCTCCCTGCTTCCTAGCTGCCATAGGTTGAGCAGATTTCTTCTGCCATACTTTTCCACCATTCCATTTCTGCCTTGGAGCCAGCTAACCATAGACTGAACACTGAAACCATGACCCAAAATAAATCTCTCTTCCTTAAATTGTGGGTGTCATGTATTTTGTCCCAGAGAAAAGAAAGTGACTAATACAGAAAATTGGTGCCAGAGAAGTGGGACCATTGCTGTGACTATTCTTGAACATTTAGATCAGACTTGGAACTTGTTTATCAGAAAAATTTGAAAGGTTTGGAGATATACAATGCTGTCAGCAGAGCTTAATGGGTAATTCTGGTTAGAGCTCAGAAGACTAGAATGTTGATTGGAATGTGGACAGTAAAGGCCAGGCTCATTAGGTTTCAGATAGGAATGAGGACTCTATTGGGAATTGGACGAGAGGCCAAAAATGTTACATTCTGGTGAAGAACTTGCCTATATTTTGCTCATGTCCTAAGACTGAAGCTGAATTTAAAGGTGGTAGGCTAATTAACCACATACCAGTCCAATTATTTAAATACAGGATGACCACAAGTTGCATTTTTATTAATTTTTGTAAGATAATATAACAGGAAAATAAAAATGATAATTTTATCAAATATATTCAATACAAGAATTGACTGACTGATGTGACAATTGCCCAAGCAATGCTTGGGATAGTACATAAACAAATGTGCTGCCTGAGTGACGCTCAGGGTAAGCTGCTAAGTGGTTAATCTGGTGGAGGAAATTTCAAGGCAGTCCAGTGTTCAGATGCTGGCATGATACTGCTGGCTGCTTTTGGCCAGGTCTGCAGTGAGAATCAGGAACTAAAAGCAAAATTTGCCATTTCTGCCTTGGAGCCACCTAATTGTGAACTGAACCCTCTGAAATCATGAGCAAAAATAAACCTCTCCTTAAATTGTAGGTATCTGGTATTTTGTCCAAGAATGGGAAAGCTAATAAGTATGTATTCTGTTTGTGTGTGTACGTGTGTTTGGATTTTTTTTTTTTGTGGAACATTATTAGCGTGTTGTTTTGTATAGTTGTAGATTCTTCATTCCTTTTACTGTTGGTGTTTTTTCATAGTTTGAATGTCACAACTTTTTTTGTGTGTGTGCTGGGGATTGAACTCAGGGCCTTGTGCTTGCTAGGCAAGTGCTGTACCATTTGAGCTAAGTCCCCAGCCCCACAATTTATTTTTCTATTCTGTTGTTGATGGGTAATTTCACACTTTCTAGTTTGAGGCTATAATGACTAAACAGCCTTGCACCTACCCATCTTTTGGTCAATGTATCTTCATATTACTTTTAGTAATATGTCTAGAGGTGGGAGGACTGTGAGTATATATGATTACTGTGAGTATATAGTTTTGGTATATATCACCAGTTTCCCAGTGTGGTTGTAGTAATTTTCATTCCCACTTGCAGGTGTTCCACAACCTCCTAACATTGAATTGTGTATCTTTTTAAAAAATTAGTGTATGTTTACAGTACGTAATGATTATGTTCATTGTGGGGAATTCGTATATGTACATAACACATCTTGATCCCTTTTTTTCCTTTTTCCCCTCCATCCCTTATGCATTGCCTATTTCTTTTCCCCAATGATTCTGGAAGGCAAGTAGTAGCATCACATTTGATTTTAATTTCCTGATAAGCATGGATGTTGATTATATCTCCACATGCCTTCTGGCCATTTGGACATCAGTTTTGGTCAAGCCTTTTACCCACTGGCTCATTTATTGATAAAATAAGCAGAGTCTTCAAGAGGATATGACTTGCCAAGGTCACACAGCTACTAAGAAAAAGAATGGAGTCTGAAATCTGGGCCTAATGACTCCTTGGTGATTTAAATTATGCATGGTGTCACCGATCATATAAAATATTTGATTAACAATAGCCAGGCACATGGGCTGAGGATTTAGCTCAAGTAGTAGAGCGTTTGTCTAGCAAGCGCAAGGCCCTGAGTTCGATCCCCAGCACCACAAAAAAAAAAAAAAAAAAAAAAGCCAGGCACAGTGGTGCATGCCTGTAATCTCAGGTACTTAGGAGGCTGTCACAGGAGGATTGCAACTTTGAGACTATTTTTGGCAACTTAAGTGACAATATGTTTCAAAAAAAAAGGAAAGAAGGAAAGAGTTTGGTCTGTAACTTGGTGGTAGAGTGTTCCTGGCAGGACCAGAAATGAAAAACAAACAAAAAGAAGCTAACCTAGTAGATGGAAGTGGCATGTTGTGGTTTTGATTTGTATTCCCCCAATTATATAGTTTGGATTTTGAATGTGTCACAGGCTTGTTCACTAGTCTCTGGTACTATTGGAAGGTGGTGGAATCTTTAGATGGTGGGGCCTAGTGGAAGGAAATTAGGTTACTGGGACTGTGCCCTTGAAGGGGAAACTGGGACCCAGCCTGTACTCCATCTTTTTTTCCCCTTTTGGCTGACATGAGATAAGCAATCTTCCTCTGCCACATACTCCCACCATGATGTTTCTACCTCAGAGCAGGCCCAGAGCCATGGAGACAACTGACTGTGGACTGAAACCTCTGAAATGGTGAGCCAAAATAAGCCTTTTCCTTTATTAAGTTGATTATCTCAGGTATTGTATTTGCTACAGTAGTGGAAGGCTCATCACTATACTTAATGACTGATGACTTCGAGATCTTTTCATGTGGTTGTTGGTCACTTGTCAATCTTCTTCAAAGAAATGGCCGTTCAAGACCTTTGGCTCTTTTTAAATTGGGTAGTTTGTCTTCATGTGTGGAATTTTTAGAGTTATTTATATATTCAAAACACCTATATCTCTTCCCATCTCTTTTGTTCATTAAAATAAATATGCAGTTGGAAGGCCCCTGTTATCAGTCCATGCTAGTCCAACAGTTAGCTATCACATCTTCCTTTTCTGTTTCTTTGCACAAACATTTACAGGGTGCCAACTATATGCCAGGTGCTACTCTAAGCTCTGGGAATACAATGGAAATATCCTGTCTGGGATCCTTTACTCACGGATCAGGTGAGTAAAGGTCACAGGTGGGTGTGCAGCTGGTACCATAGCATATAGAAAATGTCATGGCTTTCTTATTGGTTATTTCTGTATAAAGAAACAGTGTCTTTAGCACTGATATCACTTGGAATTTCTGGCAGAAAATAAATATGCCAGCCTTGTCCTCTACAGGTCTGGTTTGTGTTTGCAGAGATCATGCCAGGCATTTACTTCTCTGAGAGCACAACAAAACATTACTGACAAAGAAGTTCCTGGTATTACCAAGTCACCTGTTTGTTCAGATGAGTCATTTTCCCCTTTTCAAGTCATGAGCTGCCATTGTGATTTTCTAGAATAAGTTCAAATAGAACTACCTTCAATGGTTTAGAGAAATCTGTCTTTGTAGTAGCAAAATCCTGTGTTTGCGCATTACAAACCCACATTTTGATCCCCAGGAGATTTAGAATTTTTCTTTCAACTCCAGAAGATGAAATTATGTCAGAATAAGAACCCTATGATAGGACAGATATAAGATGTTTTGTTTTGCCCTCTCTTTAGAAGTTAAATATTTAGGAACAACACCCAAAGAGGCCCCTGACTTCTAGATGTGGGTGCTTTCTTTTTTCCAGGCTGTAACAGAAAATAATAATTCCTCTTCATTTGCCGTGTATCTGGCACAATGCTGGGCCCTTGAGGTACAACGGTAAGCAAGAGCAACTTGGTCCCTGCCTTCCAGTCATTCCACGGATCAAATCCAGTGGCCATTCAGCTTTTTTTGACCTTATATCTTTCAGAATAAAAACAGTGAGCCTGTATCCCCAACATATGCATTTTTAAAATTATATACATGTATTATAGTACTAACAGATGATCTACAGTACATTGCAAAATAAAAATGCACATTAAAATATTATATAATATAAACAGAATTTCTAACATTTTTTCCCTGTACATCTATATTTCAACTTATAGTTCTTCCCCATTTTCTGAAGATTGGTGTTCTGGCAGGCAGGCTGATTTCTGATGCTTCGCTTTGCTGTCTGGGGGTTCAGATTTTGCCAGGTGAGACCTTACCTTATCACTTAATACCACTATGGTTTGTATTGTGTCACTATGTACTCGTTCCATCGGGCAAGGACCCACCTCTGTGTCTGGCTGGTCTTTTAAAAAAAATGTCTCATACCCCAATATGTTGCTATTCAGTCAATTATTGTTTAATGATTGACATGTGCTTTCAGTTCTGGCTAGTCTAATTTTATTTTAGTCTTCATTGTTTAGGGATAGTTCTGTTTTTTCGCAACCTTTTCAGACATCTGGATGATAAATTTTTCGGAATTCAAAATTATTTGAAGGGACATCTCACAATAAGAAGCTATTCATACCTTTGGAAACATTCATTTTTATTAATAATTTTTGGTGCATTTTGCGCAGCCATAAAAGTAATTCTTCTGTTTTCAGTGATTGCAGACTAAAATCAAGAAAAATGAACTGCTTAGGAAAATGATCGTTACAACAAGATAAGCAGCACTAAAATTTCTAACTGCTATCAATTTCTGCATTATCTCACTGAGACGCTGGCACTGTCCACAGATCACATTGAGCTTTACTCTCTTCCCAGCCCTTGAAGGCCAATCCATTGACCAGGCACTCCCACTTTTATGACTTTATCCCACAGATAAACCTCCAGAGAGTGTCACAGACAAGGTTATCTATTACGATATTGCTTGTCATAGCAACATTGGAAACTATTCAAGTGTTCAGCAATTTGGGGCTATTAACTTAGCTATAAACAAAAGAATGAGAGAGGACAGATATCTCCACACCAACCCAGAACACATTAGAAAGCAAAGTACAAGAGGGATATAGCTTAGTAGTAGCACATGTGCTTAGCATGTGCAAGGCCCTGCTTTTCAATCCTCCAGGATTACAAGAAAAGGAAAAAAATTATGTAAGGCAAGTTATAAAGAGTGTATATAATCTATCTCCATTGTTCACAAATGAAGACAATGATGACATGTATTAGTTTCTATTTGCATAAAGAATCACTGGAACTCAACATAGTACTTGAAACATTAGCCAGAGCAATCAGGCAAGAGAAAGATATAAAAGGGATATATATATATATAAAAGAAAGGAAGAACTCAAATTATCATTATTTGCAGATGACATGATACTTTTACTCTACATGGAAGACCCAAAGAACTCCACCAACAAATCTTAGAATTAATAACCAATTTCAGCAAAATAGCAGGATGTAAGCCCAGCACACAAAAATCATTAGCATTGATGATTTCATCCCCAACAATGAATGGGATGAGAAGGAAATTATGAAAACAATACCATTCACAGTCACCTCAAGAAAAATAAAATACTTAGTAATTAACCTAACCGAAGAAGTGAAAGACTGCTACAAAGAAAAGTAGAGAAGGTGGAGATTGAAGAGGACATCAGAAAATGGAAAGATGTCCCTTGCTCCTGGTTAGGCAGAACCAATATTGTCACAATGGCCAGACTTCCAAAACTGCTATACAGATTCAATGCAGTCCCAATCAAAATACCAACAGCATAGTTTTTAGTTCTAGAGAAAACAATCTTAAAATTCATACAGAACCAGAACAGGCCCCAAATAGCAAAACTAATTTTGGGCAATAAGAGCAAAGCAGGTGGCATAGCAATACCAGACTTTAAGTTATACTGCAAAGCAATACTGAAAAACAGCATGGTTATGGAACAAAAACAGACATGTGGATCAATGGAACAAAACTAAAGATACAGAAACCTCCCCATGGATACTTACCTATTTGATCTTTGACAAAGGGTCCAAAAGCATATGTTGGATAAAAGATAACTTATTGAACAGGTGGCGTTGGGAAAACTGGTTATATGTCTGTAGAACGATGAAACTGGACTGTTATCTCTCACCATATACTAAGTTAAAAACAATATTGGAGGATCAAAGATCTAAACATTAAAACAGAAACATTAAATCTTCTGGAAGACAAAACAGGTGAAACTCTTGAAGATATAAAAGTAGGAAAGAATTTTCTGAACAGAACCTCAATCACACAGAAAATAGCAGCAAGAACCAACAAATGAGATTTTATCAGACTCAAAATCTTCTGTACAGCAAAAGATTTAATCAGTAAAGAGACAGCCTACAGAATGGGAAGAAATATTCGCCAGCTATGCACCAGAAGGAGGACCAATATCTAGAATATACAAAGAACTAAAAAAAATTAAACCTCCTAAAATTAAAGATTAAGTCAAGAAATGGGCTAGAGAAATGAACAGACACTTTGCAGAGAAAGAAATACAGATGTTCAACAAATACATGAAAAAATGCTCAACAACTCTGGCCGTTAGAGAAATGCAAATTAAAACAACACTAAGATTCCATATTACTCCAGAAAGAATGACAATCATTAGAAAATCAAACAATAACAAATGCTGGCATGGTTGTGGTGAAAAGGGAACTCTCCTACATTGTTAATGGGAATGCAAACTAGTACAACCATTATACAAATCAGTATGGAGATTTCTCAAATGACTGAAATTAGAAATTCCATACGATCTAGCTATCCCCTTGCTAGGTATCTTCCCCAAAGAGCTTAAGCCGTCATACTACAGTGATACTTGCACACCAATGTTTATAGCAGCACAATTCTTCATAGCTAAATTCTGAAAGCAGCCTGTATATCAATCAACAGATAACTGGATAAACAAAATGTGGTATCTATATGTTATGGAATAGTACTCGGCTATGGAGAATGACAAATTTGAGGCATTTGTAGGAAAGTGGATTCACCTGGAAAACATAATGTTGAGTGAAACAAATCAGATACACAAGCTTGACTACTGTATGGTATCCCTCATTTGAATGAGGCAAAGTACAAACAAAGAAAATGAAACAAAAACAAAAACAGAAACAAAAATGGAGAGAAAGGGACAAGGAGACAGATTTCCCACAATAGGAAAATGGTACAAGGGAATAAGAAGGGTAAGAGGGAAAGGAAGGTGAAGTGAGAGGAATAAAGATATGTCATGTACAGGAACCTGATAACCTTAATCAATGTAAATATTAAAAGCCATAACATGCATTAACACAAAGAGTATCAACAAGTATGAAAAAGGTGATTGGGGAATATGAGGAAGAGCGGGGAGGGGGAAGGAAAGGGAAGGGAATAAAAACAAAACAAGCTGTAATATGTACATGTAACCATTCCCCAAGATGATTGTAAACTTCTTGAATTACAAACATGTACTTATGAAATAAAATAAACAAGGGGCTGGGGACTTAGCTCAGTGATTAGAGTGCTTGCCTTGCAAGCACAAGGGCCTGAGTTCGATCCCCGGTACCACAAAAAAAAACCAAACAAAAAAAAAAACCCCAAAAAAACAAAAAATAAGAAAAAATGAAGAATCACTGGAAGGATGTACAAGAAGGTAATACTCAAGGTCACCCATGGGAATGAGCTGAACGGGGCTGGAGTAAGAAAGAAATTTCTCAGGTGTGCTTCCTAATTTGCCTTGACTAGTGAAGGAAGCAAATGTATTACAGAATTTGTAAAACACAAAGAAGTTGACTGGGGAGAAAATATTGAAGAGGAAAGTAGTTCTACAGAGTGGCGAAAAAAGAAAATAAAGCAAAACCAAAAATGAGTTAGATACTTAAACTTACAGAACTTGAAGGTTTGCAAAGTTGCTCCTAGCATCAATCTTTGATATTTTAGAAGTGAAACAATCTTTTGATGATCAGCCCTGTGAGGCTCTGGATTCAAAACTGGAAGATGTTCTCAGGGCTTGGAAAAGAATCTCTACTCATTATGCAAATTAAATTAATAGCAGTCCCATGGGTTAAAACATTAGATGGTTGGAAGTGGCTGGATATTTCGGAAGGACCACATTTATCTGTGATCCTCAAAAAGACTCCCACTATACAGGTTGAGATAAGGGTTTCAGGTTACTTAGCTAATTAAGGTGCAGGTGGGGGGTGAATTCTGGATCATCCGACTCCAAAGCCTTCATCACTATACAGCACAGATGCTTGATGCTCTTGTGTCCAGCTGACACTTTTCTTAAAATATTGAACACAGCATTTAGCTCCTCAACTCAGAAGGCAGGAGCTGTAGCTTATTTAGTCCCTGATTCTTTTGGGAGCTCTGAGCAGTATTTTGTGAATCAGGGGGTGGTGCTTAAGTACTTCAAAATTGAATTACAAATGGGGAGACCAGTGTACTTGAGATCCTCTGGTAATATAATCTATATTTAAATTAATACAGAAGTCAGAAAATGAGTAATTTATTTAACCAAGGGTATAAGTCTAATTGAGGTGGCAGGGAAGAATATAATTTCTCATCTCTAATTTAAGGTTTTAATTCATCTCCATCACTAAAATCCTTTTGGAAAGAATCTAGGTAAAAACAAAAGAGGAGGATCATATATCCCTATTAGGAATTTGACAGCCATAAATGCAGAATTTATTGGTGACTCAAATATCGGGACTGAGATTGCTGTCCACGACCTGATTTTCCCAAATGGTGCATAAGTCTTACCAAAGTTCTGAGCAAAAAAGTAGT
Source organism: Hystrix cristata (assembly GCA_004026905.1). NCBI lineage: Eukaryota > Metazoa > Chordata > Mammalia > Rodentia > Hystricidae > Hystrix > Hystrix cristata. The sequence continues at coordinate 259,719 of PVJO010000254.1, forward strand.
AAATGTCTTCAGCAAGGATAAAATGATTTATAATACCATTTTATATTTATTTAATAACATTTAACTTTGAAGGAGTGGAGATCTAGCTCAGTTATAGAGCAGCTGTCTAGCATGCACAAGGCCCTGGGCTCAATCCCCAGTATTGCGACAAAATAAAATAACATTTAACTTTGTAATTAGAAAAAAGAATCTTAAAGCTACGTTTATTCAAGCCATCAACATGAGGGGGAAATGTCTGAGTTATTTTCAGTGAACAAACCGTGGGATTGGGGGGGTGGTAGTGCTGGGGATTGAACTCAGGCCCTTGCACTTGCTAGGCAAGTGCTCTATGACTTGAGCTAAATCCCCAACCCAAGTCATGGGATTTTAAAATTTATTTTTATTATAGTCCTAACTAAAAAGAGTCAGAATTAAAGTCCTAAAAAATAGCAAGGAGCTGGGTATGGTGGCACACTCCTGTAATCCCAGTTACTCAGGGGTTGACACAGGAGGGTTGAGTTCAGTGAGGCTCTGTCTCAAAAATTTAAAAAAGAGTTAAGGGTGTAGCTCAATGGAAGAACGCTTGTCTAACACGTGCAATGCCTCGGTTTCCATTGCCAGTGCTGAAAAAAAAAGGTAATAAAAGTTATCTACTTTTTACTTAAGCTTCAAGCGTTCAGAGTTAGCCTTCATAGAGTCAATAAAAATTTATTGCAAAACACACTGAGCTTCATATTACCCAAACTGATAAAGATGTAAATATTTAACTAGTACTTGAAGTTTATCTTAGTTTGTAATTAATAAATAATGTAATATTTTCTAAATAAATGACTGCTAATTTACTACTTAAACTTGTTGTCGTACATTCCTACCTTTATTTGACCTTTTTTGTTCTCATCTTAAATTCTTGCATCTTATTAAGTTTCTCACACATGGAACAGGACGGGATGGAATATCTGGCTCCTTGGCTGCCCCATTGCCTGTTTCCTAACACTGGTTGGGGCCCACTGTCTTGGAATGTTGGACTTTTCTGTCTTCAAAAGTGTAAGATTGAGTCTGGAGGTGTAGCTCAGTAGTATAGCACTTGCCTAGCATGTGTGAGGCCCTGGACTCAATCTTCAGCAGTGCAAAAAGAAAAAGAGAAGGGTTGCAATGTCTTTAAGATCCCCTCAAACTATTCCCCCTTGATTCATGTACTTATCCCATTATTCTTGCACTTCTCTTTTTTCTAAACCTCTTTTCTTTTATTAGTACACGTTTACTGTATATAATGATTACATTCATGGTGGAGAATTGGTACATGTACATAACACATCTCAATTCTTTTTGGTTTCCCTCTCCCTTCCTTCCTTCTGCCCTCCCTCCATCTCTAGATCCCCTTCCCATTTGCAAAAGAATTATCTCCCGGTTTCCTATTATCTATCTGTTGCTTTGCTCTTTAAGTTATTTATATAATATTGGGTTTGCTCTTTAAGTTATTTGCTTTGCTCTTTAAATTATTTATATAACATTGGTTTATATAATATAAGAGGTATTTAAGATGTGGTATTTAAGATTGCATGCCTGATTTATTTCATTTAACATTATGATCTCAAAGTGCATCCATTTTCCTACAAAGGACCCACATTTATTCTTCTTTATGGCTGAATAGTACTCTATCATGTATATATATCACATTTTCTTTATGCATTCATCCGTTCATGGACACATCTTCCCACTTTCTGAAGCTGTTCTGGAAGTCCTCTTTCATGAATGTCTTTAGTTGTGCTGTTGTGGCTGCTTCAATGTCCTGAACTGATTCAAGATGTTTACCTTTCACGGGCAGTTTGATTTTGTGGAAGAGCTACAAGTTGCAGTGTGAGATCCTGTGAATAAGGTAGAATAAGACACATCGTAATGTTTTTATTTGACAGAATTTGCACAGTGAGGCAGCTATGAAAAGATACTTCCTGAAAGAGGACTTCTGGAACTGCTTTGGAAAGTGTAAGAACGACAGGAAAAGTGTGTTCGAAGTGAAGTGGTGTACAGTATTTGGAGGGTGGTTAATGACAATGTGTCTTTTACTGTAATAAATTTAAAAATTTTTTATTTAAACATTCACCATATTTTGTGCTTGCACCACATACATCTTTATTTTATTATTATTATTTTTTACCACACACATCTTTAATTCACATGTTTGAAATGTTCATCGTTTTCCCATACTGGGAATTAGCTGTTTTTTTCACCTTCAGGAACTGAGTCTGTTTTTAAATGTTTGCTACTGAATTGCTTTAAACAAGGCACCTCTACCTTGGTGACCTGACCTGACCTGGTCTTCCCAATTCTCTTCTGGAATTTTTTATTCACTTTCCCTTACCTTGTCTTCCAGGGACAAAATGATCTCCAGTCACAGCCACCTGGCTCCCAAGATCCTCCCGGATGCTCCTTTCCAGGTCTCATGCCTTATGCCAAGTTCGTTCACTGCCCCCTTTCTAGGACACAACTTCATAAACTTATACCTGACATTTCTTAGGCACATGACAGTCCTGCATGTGACAGCCCTTCAATAAGACTAGTATGGAGATATGGATGAACAAGAATGCTGTGAAGTATTTTCCTCCTTTAACAAGCTTTTAAGCCTTTGACCTGAATGGCCATCATTCTTCTAGGGTGGAGATGGCTTTGGACCACCTCAGCTTTGGAGTCTCAGGGCCATACACCCATAATGGCTACCTGATCTTCCTCTAATTCCCACTAAATGAAATATAGATGAGCAGTGACAAGAGTAAAACATTCCTATAAAAAGCAATGCACAGCTGGGTATGGTGGCGCATGACTGTAATCTCAGCACATGGGAGGCTGAGGCAGGAGGATCGCTGCAAGTTCAAGGCCAGTCTGGGCTACACAGTGAGTTCAGGACCTGCATGAGCTACATAGTGAGATGGTGTCTCAAAAAACGAAACAAAACAAACAAACAACAACCCCCCAAAAAGCAATGAAGAGGGTGCTGGGAGGCTGTATAAGTCCTGCAAGACAGGCTCTACCTTTAGGAATGTCCAGTCTGGAAGTCAGAGATAGAAAGAAAGATAGAGTTAGACAGACACAGCAGGTCAATAAGGACAGCAGGTAAGCGATCAGAAGTGAACAGAAGTGCTAAGGAGGAGGGGGAGTAGCAGACGCCAGAAGCTTTGGCGTCTGGGAGAGTTTCTTATGGGGAAGGACAGGACCTGCAGCTAGAATTTTAAGATGAAGTTCAGGTATGGGGGAGAGGAAATAGATACTCCTAGCAGCCACATCCTCATGTTAGGGCCTATATTTTTCCTGCAAAATTTCCTTCGAAGCCTCCCTATACTTGCTAGTTCAGATTTAAGTTTAGAGCTTCCCTAGTTGTCCCTTTCCAGCTCTCCTCACTTCTTTGCTTACCTTTGTCTGCTATGTTCCTCCCATTGGGGACTTGAAGCGGCTCCATCTCCTCCAGGTAGTGGCAGCAGGAGGGATGAATTCCACATGTTGTTCAGTCTTTGGCTGGGAAGACATCTTTTTAGCGTGAATACAATTTGCAAAGAAATTTTTTTCTCCTGGGGGGTAAAAATCACCAAAGCTTAATTTTTTGAGGCTTATGATTAGATCTACTTCTCAGCTATCAATATGGATTTTCCAAATGATAAAACTTTCAAGTCCATGTACATTTGGGCTAAACTAAATAATAACAAGTTTGACAATGAAAGAAGTAATGAAAAGGAAGAAGCATGCATAACATATTAATTGTTCTTATGGTCATTAAATAATTGAGAGTTGTCTGTATTCTTTTCCCTTGTGGCTCTTTTAGATGGTCAATGTTGCAAGATTCATACTTCCCTGAAGGACACTGATGGAAATTTTCCTGTCTTTCTGTCCCCTTACTAGCCTCATGTGGTCTCACCTGGGGTGCAGCTCCTTCCAGGGCAAGGAACCTGACACATTCAAAGGACATTTGTCCAACCATCTGATGAAATTAACATAAGTCTTGGTTATCTGTTATGAGGGCCAGTCTTTATAACTCCAGGCTTTATGGTGGAATTAATTGCTTCAACTCGTTAATAGTTTCAAAGACTCAAAAATCTTTGTAATATACTTGGTTCTTACATTTTTCTACATTGCACAAAATCAATGCATACTAGCAGAGCAGCTCAATTTCTTATTTGGAAAAAAAGTAACTTTAAAGTCCAGGTTGTTCTTTCTAGGCCATATTAAGTGAAAAAACAACTGCTAGTAGAGAAACCATAAAATATTATCATGCTCTTTGTACCCATCGCTTTTTCTGATAAAGGAGCAAGATAAAAACCCAGACATTCTCAGCAGTTTCTTGCATGTGAAAATTTCGCATTAAAGAGCAACTTATCTGCAAATCCAATGGCATTGCAACATATTTTGGTGTTATACTTGCCCCTTCTTGAACTTACCTGCTCCTGCTTGCCAAGCATAACTGAGGAGGGTTCCGGAAAGAGTTCCAAGAGCCAAGCTTGGCCTTCCACACTTGCCCAGATTTGCAGAGCCGGGCCATGGAGACTTGACTCCTTCCTGACCCCGGGGGGCAGAATCACCTAACTGCCAGAGAGTCAATCATACCGTATTGGGTGGCGTGAAGGGTTTTTCAAAGAAATAAAAAGCAAAATTCTGTTCTTGATAAGTTCCAGAGCCATATCAATCTGAGCAAGTGAACTTGGTCTGGATCAGATTAAGTCCAGGATGACCAAATCCTTTTGGGTGTCTTGTTCTACACTGGCAGATATGGGCTCATCTGTTCACATCCCAACCCCTGAGCCCACTCCTCTTCCCCACCCCTTCCAGAATGCATGACTTTACTCTGTTCAGGAAAGACTTAGCCAGTTAGGTGTGTTGAATGTCTTCCAATTGTTCCTCTATCCTCTTTCCCACTGTGCTTTGTGTCCCCAGAGGTGACCGGTATGGAGTGCCTTAAAGGGCTGTGCCCTTCTGATAGCTTTGGCCCCTGTGGAATCCTAACAGAAGAGTCGAGGTTGAGATGGTTACAACTCAGCTCCCGCTGGTGGGATCACTAATGACCTTTGTCCAAGCATGAAGTTTCTCCGTACTCTCCTCTTTCTTTGGGTCCTGGAAATTCTGCTTCTAGATCTTGAGGGCCAGCGTTGGTGATGGCCCTCCCTGATGCAATAGCCCCAGATTACTTCTTCATGCCTGTGGTTTACTTTGGCACCCCACACATAAAATTTCCTAACTGTAGTGTGTCATCTGTTCCTGGATGAGACCTTGACTAACCACTGTGGCCCAGTGGAGCCGCAGTATAGACATGTAGTCCTCTGCTCACTGCAGTGGCCAGCTACCCTCTTCAGAGAGCTGTGGGTGGCACAGCAGACCGGATTGCCCAATCCCCTGTTGGATAGCTCTGGATATGTTACTTTCTGTCTTTGGGTCTCTTTTCTGTTATGGAACAGGTGTTGGGGACTAAATGATATCCAAATTCCTCCTAACTTGAACACGAGTCCATCCCACAATATCCATTTTGAGTTCTGAGTTTCATAACCATTGTGGAGGACACTGCGGGCATATTAGTACCTTCAGCGTGCTGCTCTCATTTAAGTATCTAACAGCAGCCACGAAGAGTTGGGCAGTGTATTTTCCAGTGGTAGCAAGAATTCTGAAAGTGGATTACGAATTGCAACTAATTCATACAGCCCATCAGGGTTCAAGGTCATGGGGCCCCGGCATCTCGGGTGGAGCCGATGTAGGTGCCCGGGTAAGGCTGTGGAGAGAAAGACATGGAGGAGGGCCGGGGGCTCAGGGCAGGAGTCCAAGCCAGCCGTTCAGCTCCGCATTCCTCGGCGAGGGAAACGCAGCAGGCCGGGGGAGCTCAAGAGACTTTTCATATAGTAGGCCTCGTCTTCTAGCCAGCAAAGGCTGGGCGGTGATCTCCGGTGTTCAGAGAGCGGGCACAGCAGCCTAGCGCAGACCCACCCTGCGGGGGCGATGACCCCTAGAGGCAGTGCAGAGAGGACCTTTGGGCGGTGAGTGGAGGAGTGGGTGGGGCGGACATGGGTCCATGCGATTGGTGCCCTTTTCTCCGCTCCAACCAATGGGCGGCGAGTACGTCCCGGGGCGGGGCGGGGCGGACGCCGAGTTTTAAACTGTGTGACGCGCAGCGCTGCTCCGCTCCCCACGGTCGCCACCTTGTGTCTCGGAAGGTTCTGCTATTGCAGTCAGGTACTGCGCGGGCCCCGCAGCGCTGGGCTCTGAGGGCTGGGGCGTGCGGCTGCCGGCTGTAGGGGCTCGCGGCCGGGTTCTGGGTGGCGGCCGGCGGGCGCACGGCTCTCGTGGGCAGGGTAGCGGCCCATCCCCGACCCCGAGCGGCGACGGCGAGGAGGCTGGGAGAGGCTGTGGATGTGGCACCGCTGTCTGCCAGGCCGGGCGGAGCCGCCGGCTACTGGCTCACGGCCCGCTAGGGCCGGGTGTCGGCTCTTCTTGGGAACTCTGCCAAAGCCCGAAGCCTCAGGCCTCGGGGTTTCCGGGAGGGAGGCGTTGGGTGCGCTGGGCCCAGCGGGCACCTCTGGTTCCCCAGGTCGGAGAGTGACTTTGGTCGCGGGCGGGGTCGCTGCTGCGGACTGTCAAGAAGCGTCCAAGTCCTCCCGTGCAGGTTCTGGGCCTCGCGGCTAACCCTGCCCATCCTTCCCCTCTCCCAGCTCCCCACCCCCTCCATTCTTTGTCCACACGAAAGAATTTCGGAAATAGATCCTCATCGTGCAGTTGCACGCACGTTAATTAGGTGGTGTGAAGGGATTGGACCAAAGAATTGCAGCGTGAAAACCTCATCCTCAGTGTTCCTTTGCAAACGTTGCTGAGGATCAGTTAAATCCTAACTGAATGCAGTGGAACCACAGTTCTCTCCCTTTGTCACGATGTATCTTGCCTTTTGTTGTTGAGCTTTACAGTTTAAATATGTTAAGGTGATAAATTAAGGAGAAAAGAAGGGGAGTGACTTTGGAGTGAAGAGGCTTCACTTTACTAATCTCCAGTTTCTCTAAATCTCTCCTGGCAATTTCTCAAGGTAAACTGTTTTTGCTCTTGATCCTGGAACTGTTCTTTAGATTGCAATCCAGTCTTTATCCTATGCACCTGAAACAGTAGGGTCCTTTCATGAGAATATCCTAGTGTGTGTGTGGTGTTCCTGGTTCTGTTTTTAGAGAATTTAGTTCTTCGCTATGAAAAAGACGCAGCTAATATCAGTTAACAAAAATTAGATTTAAATTACAGAGCTTACAGTTTTTCACAGTGTAGAAGATTAATTTGCATCCTCCTTCCCTCCTAAAAACCCAGTATAACTTTAGTTAAAATTCTCAACGCATTTTTTTTTCCCCTCAAAGTGGCTGTCTAACATGTTTTGTTTCTGGTACAGTTATTTGTGTGCATATTTTATGCCCTTTACTGAGTTCTAGAGGATGGGCCAAATCTCACACATTTTGAAATAGTAATGCACTAGCAGAATTTTGGGGGTGTGTGGAGTGTGTGGTATCATTGACCTAGTCTTTTTTCAGTAGTAGTGCTTTATTTGTTTGTCAGTGACGCACTTGAGTTGAATTTTAGTCAGAATATTGATTAGGTAAAGAAAAAAAAAGTTTTTCTTGGCAGAACTTACAAAAAACCCGTATTCGTGAATGGTTACCTCAAAAAAAGTAAATATTTAACAATAGCAAAATCACATTTACTCCTCAGGTTGAATATTTCCAATGACTTTTTGATGACTTTATGCACTGGTTATTATTTTAGAGTTATTTAAGAAAATAGTATATAATAGTGCAGGCTAACTTAGCTCTTCTAAATACAGCCTTTTATGGAAATCGTTCTCTAGGAATGTTCTAATAGAGATCTGTTGGGGTGATGGGGGAAGGAGTGATGATAGCCTGAAGGAGTATTAATTATATGGGTTACTTAAAACACTTAATGTTAAAAGTACTTAGATTGTCAATAGCAATTTGTTCTCATTTCCAGGAGCTGAGTACCTGTTAAATGCATGACTACAGCTTAAGCATATTATTTTGACCTTTTCAGGCCAGTAGATCTAATGAAGTGACCTCTTGAAAAGATTTGTTTTTCCAGATAAGGTCAGAGTGTGATAGCTTCCTCTTGGGTTAGATCAGGTTGGCTAGGGATAAGTGATTTACTTTTTTCCTTTGGTCTCATTTGCTTTCTGTGTATGTAGGAAGGACCTCATTCTTTTAACAAAGAATACCCCACCTGGGCAAGGTGAAGTCTAAGATACTTTTGTTGTCCTTTTAAGAAGTTTAGAGTCTAACAGGGGGTGCAGGTATGAAAGCCAGTGTCCTGAAGTGGTAGGACCTGTGACAAAAGTCTGCAAAGATCTAGGAAACTTCAAGCAAGGACTTAGGTGGTAAATTCTATAGGACAGGGTGAAAAAAAAAAGCTAATGTGTATGTATTTATGCATAGAAAAAGGTTAATAGTTATCTCTTAAGTGTGGAATTGCACTTTGTTTTCTGTTTTGTAATCAAAATTTTAAGAAAAAATACTCATTTTTAAAAAGAAATCATGGCACTGTTTTTATATTATAGAAATTGACTAATTCTCTTGTGAATTTAAGAGCAGAAGGAAATAAAATGAATGGCCATTTTGTACTAGATTTAGAGCTTTCACATGAACTCCTAATCCTTAGGAATGCCCTTGAATGGCTTCAACCTAGTTTTATAAATGGGGAAATTAAAATGTAGGAAGATTAACAAAATCACCCAGAGATACTCTTAAGAGCCACAGACAAAATTTAAATCTTGGTCATTGAACTCTGTGGACTTTCTCATTCTATCCTTTTTTTTTTGTCTCATTCTATTCTTCAGATTTTCCAAACCTATTTGGAAGAGGAAATTATTGATGTGTGTTACTTTTAAGCTATTTTTAATTCTGTTCTAACATTTCTCTTATAATGCCAAGCCCAGTAACCTGAATACAGAAAGTTCTTTAATAGAAATGTGTTTACAGGATTGTGGCACATCATGGAGGAATGCAACCCAGTTGAATTAAATAACTAGAGTTCATATTTAAGACCTTGAAGGCTGAGAACTAGTAATGTTTTAAATATTACTGTTTCATCATTATGTTAGATTTACTCCTTAATTAAACTACCTGAACTCAGCAGACAAATGGATTTTTGTTCCATTTCTGTTGAGAATTAGCCGAGCAGATAACTATTGTATAAAATGGGGTAATCTCAGATACTTCTCACTTGCTGTCTTTTATGAGCCTGTCAATTAACTTAGAAAATGCTCTTCAGTGTGTTTTTAGCATCTTTTTATACCTTTTTCTTTTTTTGAGTGCCCCTCCTTCTCTCTGCTGCTAGTGAGGTCATGGAGCTACAGACCTTAATGGTAAAATCATCATGCAGATATTTTAGAATTCGACTCTATCCCCTAGGAACAGATGGAATTTTGGACCTAATTATCATAATCAAGCTTTCATTTCTTAGAGGTAGTAACTGGTACCTTTCTTTTCACCACATTCTGTTCTCTCAAAGCTTATCAAACCCTTTCATTTAGTTTTATTTTTCGCCTAAACTTTCTTTTGTCTAATGTAAACAAAGCTTTCTAACTTTCCATTTAATATAACTGTAGTTTGATGTTCGCTAGTTCCTAATTACCTAGGCACCTAGTTTTATTTTCGGTGTTTCTTATTACAAATGTATGTAATTCATGGTCATTGTGGAATATAGAGAATAGCTAGCCACACTTGAGCCTTTCTGGTGTTTTTCCTTATATTTTTGTATAGTCGCGCATCCTGCACATATGATTTTATTTTCTTGAGTAAAACTTACCATGATGTCATTAAAAACTTATTAAATTAAATTAAATTAAATTAATTTATTTATTTTTGGTGCTGAGGATCAAACTCAGGGCCTTGAACTTGCTAAGCAAGCACTCTAACCACTGAGCTAAATCCCCAGCCCTAAAAACTTATTTTCAATGGCTAATGTGTTATTTACAAATGATGTTGACTCATTTTATTGTTGAACATCTTTTATGCATAAATACTGTATATTCATGAGGGTTTTTTTTATAATAAAATCATGGAAGTGAAATTATTGATTTAAGTACAAATACTTCTAAGGCTTTTATTGTAGCTACAGGTCTTCAGAAACTTGCTTCACTACAGAATACTACTAAGTATGTCTGAGAGGACGCCTTACTGTGTTTTGTTGCTAACTTGATAGGCAAAAATTAATGTTGCTTTAATTTTTTAGTGGTCAAATGGTTAATTCATATTGAGTAGAGCATAAAGAGTAGAAGAAAGAAATTGTAAAGTCAGCATTTTAGACTCAGCGGCAGGATGTTCTCTCTAGTTCAGTTAGACATTTTTGCTCTTGGCTTTCTCTGGCTGAGTAATTCTTGCATCACTTTTTTTAACGTACCCCTTTGAGATAAAATCTAATGAAAGTTACTGACATTCTCCTTAGAAAAATATAGTTCTGCATTTGACTCTGCATTTTATTTTAGAGTTACTGGACCCTCTGAAGATTGTCTCTGGATCTTCAGTGAAAAATCTGTATTCTAGTCTGAACTGTGGGAAGAAAGAGTAGTTGGTAAGTCTTTGGCAAATCACAGTGCTGTATTTTGCTTAGTGATTGTGAATTCCTGAACACACTGGATTTACTGGATAGTGCCAAGTTGAGAGGGAAGTAAGCCAAGCTTACTTGTGCTTTGCTTACTTGGCAAATCAAGAATGCTGTGAGATTATGCATGGTTTGACTTGTTATTGATAGAGTTCTGTTGAAACATGAATTAGCTAGTCTTTTAAAAATTAAGTACATACAGACATAGTTCTTGGCAACTTTCTCCTAATCTTGAATTTATCTTAAAAACATTTTCCCACCAGATAGGATCTCTCTGTATATTCTTGCATTTCTTTTTTATTGTTAATTTCTTCTGTAACTCAGGTTTATCATGCTGCTGAATGGTGAACTGGATATAAAGACTGGATAAAACAGAAATAGGGGCTGGATTTAGGGCTGGTGGGGACTGAAAGACTAGTGAGGGACTCTGAAATATGTAAACATATGAGTGCTCCTTGGTGTGATCTGGTTTTAATACTGAAATTCATATAATTACCATAACTGTAGTTTGATGTTTTCTAAGTCCTAATTATCATTTTCTCCTTCATTTTTTTTTTTCTAATACAACTTTTTTTTTTTTTTTTGAGGGAGAAGTCCTAGAATCCTAGTGAAATAGATGGTTTCTTTGGGAATTGCCTGTTTTCATCTTTTATAATTATAAAATTATTTTGGTTTAACTTGTAGTAAAGTTACAAAAACCATTTTTCCCTAGTCTTTTTTTTTGCCATTCACCTTTGTTTATGATTAATTTAACCTATAGAAGTTCTAGATATTTGTAGCTAAATGGTAGTTTTTACCTTTTGTATTTTCTGTTGGTGTTAAGCTCTTCCCATTCCCATAAAGTAATTTTTTCTTTTACGATGATCCCTATTATCTTTGTAGAATTCCAGACCCTCCCTCTTTCCCTCCCCTCCTCCCTCCTGTCCCTTTTTTTCCTTCCTTGATTCCTTCTTCTTTTCCTTTCTTTTCTTTTTTTTTGTGGTACTGGGGATTAAACCCAGGGTTTCCTGTCCCGTGTGCTAGGCAAATGCTTTACCACTGAGCTATATTTCCAGCCCCAAATTACTTCTCAGTTGCTTCTTTTCCCATATACAAGGACCAAGGACTGAGTGAGAATGCCCAGTAGAAGTGAGGGTGGTGGTGGGGGCAGTGGTGGCGTGGCTGTGTAGTCCCAGCTGTGAGGAAGGACCAGCGTGGGCAACATAGCAAGACTCTGTCTTGGGGGGAAAAAGACGAAATAGTTCTCAGCTCCTGTCTCCTGCACTGTGACTGACTACTTTCCAACATCCTTCTTTGATTTGGTCCCCTGCCTCTGATCTCTGCACTACCTGAGGTACCATCTGATGGTATCAGGTCTCATACTTATTGTGGTAGATGCTTACCAGATGCTTAGGGAACAGACAAACATTGACTCTGGAAAGGTTCTTATTTGTAATGCCTTCTTTTTTGTTTGGGCAGGCCTGTGGTTTTTCTGTTCGAAGGACACAATGTTTTCCAAACTAGCACATTCACAGACCCTTGCTGTGCTTCGTCGTCGTGGAGTTCATTCTTCAGTGACTTGTGCCACATCTGTTGCAACTAAGAAGACAGTCCAAGGCCCTCCATCCTCTGATTACATTTTTGAACGGGAATCTAAATATGGTGCACACAATTACCATCCTTTACCTGTGGCACTGGAGAGAGGAAAAGGTGTGTTTCAAATTAACCCCCACTCCCTTTTGCTTGACATATTTTTATAAAAATGAATTGTTTTTGCACTTGCTCAGTCAGTGTCCATTTCCCCGGATGCACTGAATGTCTGAGTTGCAGATAGGGTTCATATAGCCTGCCTGTGTGTCTGGTGCAGTTGCATGGGGTGCTGTGTGGCCACAGAGATGATCGGTCAGTCTTTGTCATGGTGGGCCTCACCAAGAGGAAATGCGGGCGAAATATGGAAAGTACTGTGATATTGCTGCCACTTTTTCCTGTTAGCTTTTGTTTTGGTATAACTTTAGATGTAAAAGAAAAAAAGTTGTAACAATTGTACTAAAATGTTCCCTTTAGTCTTTTTTCAGATTTCTTAAGTGCTGACATTTTATCACTTTTGTAATGTTCTCTCCTCTTCCTTCCCACTCTCACATACTACACAGTTGTTTTTCCTGAACTGTTAGAGAGGAAGTTGCAGACATGACACTCTTCACCCCTAAATACTGGATGTTCTCTTTTATAACCACACGTAGTTATCAAACACTGATACTGCACCATTATTTAATCTGTAGATCTAATGTAGATTTAAGGTGTTGTCCTGTATAACAAAAGAAAGCTGCAGATTGTGAGTCATATCCAGCTAACAACTGG